>SJYV01019664.1:1258718-1290668 GCA_006410875.1 Neotragus pygmaeus
ACTTCCACTTTTCACTTTCATGCGTTGGAGAAGGAAATAGCAACCCACTCCAGTGTTCTTGCCTGGAGAATCCCAGGGTTGGGGGCAGCCTGGTGGGCTGCTGTCTCTGGGTTCGCACAGAGTCAGACACGACTGAAGCGACTTAGCAGCAGCAGCAGAAGCAGCAGCAGCAGCAGAGTGTATATTTCTAAGTTATAATGTAGACATATATGAAACTGTCAGCAAAAGCAAGATAATAAGTACACTCATTACTTTTTAATGTATTATAAAGTGGAAATCTTTACTTTAATTCTTTGTAATCCCTCCCTTCACCTCCCAGGTTTCATTCCTGATCACCAGGAAACCACTGATGTGCTTTCTGTCAGTATAGATTAGTTTGCATTTTATAGAGTGATATAAATGGAATCCTACAATGGATACTCTTTTTCTGATCTAGCTTCTTTCACTAAGCATAATTATTTTTATATTCATTCATATTTGTATATATCAATAGTTTCTTTTGTTGCTTATTATAAACCTACTATGCTGATACACTGCTATCTATCCTCTAGATAGATATCTACCTCTAATAGACACTTGGCTTGTTTCCAGCACTGAGTTGTTAAAAGAAATCTGCTCTGAATGTTTGTGTCCATGTCCTTGTATGAAAGTGCTTTCATTTCTCTTAGGTAAATATCCAGGATTAGGATGTCTAGGTCACATGGCAGATGTACCTTTAACTTTTTAGGAAACTCCCAAACTGTTTTTCAAAGTGGTTGTAGATTTTACATAGTAGCAGGTAAGAGTTCCAGTTGCTCTACATCCTCGCTAAAGCTTACGATGATCAGTGTTTTTAATTTTACTTTTTCAGCAGATGTTTCATGATGCTGATTTTTATTTGCATTTCCCTGATGGCCAATGATCTTAAGCATCTTTTCCTGTTGCTTATTTAACATCTGTTGTGTATTCTTTAGTGAAGTGGACTGGAATGGGTGAATTTAACTCAGATGACCATTATATCTACTGCGAGCAGGAATCCCTTAGAAGAAATGGAGTAGCCATCATGGTCAACAAAAGAGCCCAAAATGCAGTACTTGGACACAATCTCAAAAATGACAGAATGATCTTTGTTGATTTCCAAGGCAAAACATTCAATATCACAGTAATCCAAGCCTATGCCCCAACCAGTATGAAGAAGCTGAAGTTGAACGGTTCTGTGAAGAGCTACAAGACCTTTTAGAGCTAACACCCAAAAAAGATATCCTCTTTATTATAGCAGACTGGAATGCAAAAGTAAAAAGTCAAGAAACACCTGGAGTAATAGGCAAATTTGTCCTTGGAATACGGAATGAAGCAGGGCAAAGGCTAATAGAGTTTTGCCAAGAGAACGCAATGGCCATAGCAAACACCCTCTTAAAAAAACACAAGAGAAGACTCTACACATGGACATCACCAGGTGGTCAACATCAAAATCAGATTGATTATAATCTTTGCAGCCAAAGATGGAGAAGCTCTATACAGTCAGCAAAAACAAGACTGGAAGCTGACTGTGTCTCAGATCACGAACACTTTATTGCCAAATTCAGACTTAAATTGAAAAAAGTGGGGAAAACCACTAGACCATTCAGGTATGACCTAAATCAAATCCTTTATACAGTGGAAGTGAGAAATAGCTTTAAAGGACTAGGTCTGATAGATCAAGTGCCTGATGAACTATGGACAGAGGTTCATGATATTGTACAGAAAACAGGAAAAAGAAGTGCAAAAAAGCACAATGACTGTCTGGGGAGCCTTACAAATAGCTGTGAAAAGAAGAGAAGCAAAAAGCAAAGGAGAAAAGGAAAGGTATAGCATCTGAATGCAGAGTTCCAAAGAATGACAAGGAGAGATAAGAAAGCCTTCCTCAGAGATCAATGCAAAGAAATAGAGGAAAACAACAGAATGGGAAAGACTAGCAATCTCTTCAAGAATATCAGAGATACCAGGGGAACATTTCATGGAAAGATGGGCTCAATAAAGGACAGAAATGGTATGGACCTCAAAGAAGCAAAACATATTAAGTAGCGGTGGCAAGAATACACAGAAGAACTATGCAAAAAAGATCTTCACAACCAAGATAATCACAATGGTGTGATCACTCACCTAGAGCCAGACATCCTGGAATGTGAAGTCANCACTTTAGCTCTAGAACTGTGGGCACTGATGAATAATAACTAAAAAATATTGGGTGAGTGCAATAAAGCAAAAAGCATTAGATTATATAGTCAATTTCCTATGAATCAGAGCTTATCTAGGTTTCAAGGAAAAAATAATCATGGGACAAAGACAAAACAAAGAATCCTAAGACCATCAAAGTAACTATCCAGGTCTTATCATACCAGGATGCAACAGATCAAAATAAGTGATTTCCAGGACATATTTACAGCCATACCAATTACACAGGAGTCATTTTTATACATAATTTCACCATTTTGTATTCAGATAATCATGCCCCATAAATCCAGAGATTCGTATTATTTTGCTATTGGCAGTTCTAGACAATTAAGCAATTCTTGCCAAAAGCATTCTTAAGAAAAGAACTCTCCTACTAGAGAATGCAATCAGTTTGCTAGGATATCTCTCAGTAGCATGTTTACAAGTATGTTTGATTGTGTCACTTTCTTTTCCTGTGAACAAGTTCCAAGAAAGGGAAAGAATGTAATTCATGCCTGCTACTTAACTATTTATTTCCTCATTGGATAGTAAGATAATAACAAAAATTAGCACATAGGAGCCCCTTTAAATGGATAAAGAACCAAGAGTCAACCACACATAGAGACATTCAACCAATGAAGTGGTAGATAAATTGTGATCACCAGAATGGTGTAAAGTTAGGACCGACACTCAGAGATGGGTAACATAGCAGAGATCAAGACATAGCTGGAGAAAAGGCAAGTATGCAAGCAGGAATGGAGGTTATACCAGAAAGGGAAGATGAGAGGAAGTATATTGAATAAGGCAAAAAGTCAGGAAAACGAGAAGGACCCTGGCAGGAGAAAGAAAAACCAAGGATCTAAAGAAGTCAGTGAGTAGATCAAGGTAGAGCTCAGAAACCATTCAAGCCACCTGGGCATCAGTGTACTGAAAGCAACAACCTGCTGCTCTTCATTCTGCTAGAGCAGGAGCCCTTAACAAACACAGTGCGAGGAGACATGCCATCACATCAGCCTTAGAAGGAAACTTGTACACATAGAAACTATGCTTTCATACTAAGCCTTTTCAGCCATACACTTGGGATAGAACCCACACCCCCTGATTTAGAAGCACAAAATCTTACCCACTGGACTGCCAGGGAAGTCCTCATATTTCCTATTCTTATAGGGTTGTTGTTGTTTAGTCTCCAAGAGGAGTCCAACCCTTTCGGGACCCCACAGATTATATAGCCTGCCAGGCTGCNTAGAAGCACAAAATCTTACCCACTGGACTGCCAGGGAAGTCTTCATATTTCCTATTCTTATAGGGTTGTTGTTGTTTAGTCTCCAAGAGGAGTCCAACCCTTTCGGGACCCCACAGATTATATAGCCTGCCAGGCTGCTCTGTCCATGGGATTTCCCAGGCAAGAATACTGGAGTGGGTTGCTATTTCCTTCTCCAGGGGATCTTTCCAACCTGGGGTTGAATCTGCGTTTCCTGCATTAGCAGGCAAATTGTTTACTGCTGAGCCACCAGGGAGGGAAGCCCATACCACACAATCAGCAATCAATAAAAGTGAGTCTGGGGAGCCCAAAGCTAGAAGGTTCCTGGATTGCTTCCCCTTTGTTCCTGTGGCCTATCTTATACCTGTGTTTAACTGTATACCCCCTTTCATGGTAAGATTTAATCTTACTCATAGCGCTTTGCTAATCATTCAATATTGATGATAATTTCACCTTCTCTAGTCTTCCAAGTATAGCAGTTGACACACAGAAGGTCTGAGTCACACTAGGAATCTGTCCCACCCTACATGACACCATGAACATGGACTCCAATCTACATTTAATGGATAGAATCTCCTCCCACAGAAATGAGAGTTTCCCAGCTGCCCTTGAGGGAAAATTTGTCCTAGTTTGCCTAGGTAGGCTTTGACATATCTAATAAAATTATAGCTATATAGTCTTGGTGAGCCCATTCAGAAAACATACCTTCACAGAGAGTCAACTAAACACCAAGTTCTAGGCTATAGCTTTTATGTACATTATATAGCAACCCATTTTCTTTTTTCTTTTATTTTAAGGAAATAATTTTGTGATATTTCCCTAGCTTATTAAATAAAATTTCTAAGACATCTGCAATTCTGTGTGAATTTTTGATACTGTGGGGAGCCAGGACATGACACTAATTGAATAGATTCCTCAGAGACCTACAAGCTGTCAACTGTATAAAGATTTCTTTTTGTAATGCAACATTTCAGTTCACTGCACACAACATCAAAACCCAAAGATCAGAGAGAATGCAAAATATATTTTAACTGATAGTTAAGAAAAAATATATTCAACCTCTGAAAATGTTTAAAGAAAAGGAAATTATTCAAAATGTCTTTTTATACTCAAACAGTATAGTCCTTGTGGTTAAATATCATTGAAAATAGTGACCTGAGAATTATCATTAACTGATGAATATTTTTCCTTTCACTATTATTACACAAAGAAAGCCTAAAAATGTATAAAGTCACCTACCTACAAAAGCATGAAAGAATTGATAGTGTGAACCCAAGGGACTACCTGGAAGAAAATCAGGAACATTCAACACATTTGCATGCATCTGACTATCTAGGGAAGCAGGCCAATTATACAGTTCCTGAAAGGTAGCTGAGTGACCGAAAATTACTTCAAATAGCTTTTTAGTCTATTTGATTGATTATGTATGACCCAGTGATGGTAGTTTGAATTTTATTAATAGTCAAAATCGAAGTTTTTTTTTTTTTTAAGGGAAACTCTAAGGTATCCTATTCAAAAGAGTAAGTATACAGAGATCTGTATATGCAATTACATCATGCTGAAAATTCACTTTTGATCAATCACAAAAAAATTGCTTTATATTTCCTTACATTTATTTTAATTTGAGGAACCGAATGACCTTGTGTCAACCTGGAGGAGGAAAGACCAGGTAAATAACATCAATATTTTACGTTGAAACTCAAAGGAATTTGTATGCAGAATGGCTTAACAAAGATAGACTTCTGTGTGAAGAAAAGCTAATTCCTTTGATTATTTTAAGTTATAGACTTAGAAGAAAACTCTCTGGAGAGTTTCTGGATAGTTTTATGCCATTTCCAGCTTTCATTATCTCTCTACTCTGAAAACTGATTTTGAGCACCAAGATTCTACTTTAGGATTTCATCTGCCAAAGGAATTATCATGACTCTTTACTTCACAGGGAAGGGATAGGCTTCCCACTCCAATATTCTTGGGCTTCCCTTATGATTCAGCTGGTAAAGAATCTGCCTGCAATGCAGGAGACCTAGGTTTGATCCCTGGATTGGGAAGATCCCCTGGAGTAGGAAAAGACTACCCACTCCAGTATTCTGGCCTGGAGAATTTCATGGACTGTATAGTCCATGGAGTCGCAAAGAGTTGGACACAACTGAGGAACTTTCACCTACCTCACAAGACCCAACTTCAGCACTATTCTAACCTTATCTTAATTCAACTTCTATGCTTTGTCTTCATTGAAGTTTAAGGAAATAACAACCGTTTAAAAAATAAATAAATAAAAGACAATAGACCAAAAATTGAATCACTTATGCTAACAATTGTAAGAATTAGATCTTTGGATTGAGATTTGTGAGTCTGATTCCAGGGACCTACTGATTGTGAAGGCTTTCTCTCTCTTGAGAGAAAGCGAACATGTTAGTCACTCAGGTGTGTCTTATTCTTTGCCACCCCATGGACTGTAACCCATCAGGCTTCTCTACCCATAAATTCTCCAGGCAAGAATACTGGAGTAGGTAGCCATTCCATTTATCCAAGAGATCTTCCTGACCCAGGGATCGAACCCAGATCTCCCATATTGCAGCTGAGCCACCAGGGTAGCCCTCTCTCTGGGGGACAACTATTGCCTTCTTGTTCATTTCATGTTCTGGAAATGGGGCTTGGCAACCAGCAGGTTGGGGTGAGCCCAGAAATATGACCGACACTCTTGATCACTATACCAATTCACCTTGAATACTGGTCAGGATATGAGAGAGATAGCATACTGTTATCACAATAGGCCTGATAAAAGAAATCTTCATAAATACTGTTGCTAAAAGGAATATTATAATTTTGTCTGTAAGGCAGAGTGAAAAAGTAGACTACAGAGAAAGGGTTTCAAGTCCATATTGGCTTTACCTACTATGATTGCTATTTTGTGTGTCAATTTGACAGGGCTATGGGGTTGCCCAGATTATGTGTGCTGAATGTGTCTGTGAGAGTGTTTCTGCACGAGAGTAACATTTGCATCTGTGGACTAAGTGCAATGCCCTCCCCATTGTGGGTGGGCATCACCTAATCCACTGAAGGACTAAGTAAAAGGCAGAGGAAGGAAGGATTCATTCCCTTTCTGCCGGTCTGACTGGGCTGGAACACCACAGTTCTCATTCTTTTCCTGCCCTTGTGTGGGGATTTATACTATCAGCTTGCCTGATTCTAAGGTCCTGAGACTCAAGACAGTAAATACCCCACTTTCATTTTCCCCGAATCTTCAGCTAGCAGGTAACACATAGTGGGACTTCTCACCTTCATGATCAAGGGAGTCAAGTCTTCATAATAAACTCAACATGCTTTATATATTTTATTGCTTCTGTTTCTCTGAAGAACCCAGACTAATGCACCTGCCTTATTGGGAAAATATGTCTTAAATCTTGTGCTTATTCCTTTTTCAGCTTGGAGAGAGGTTTCTAGTAGCATCTCAGGATGTCACTTTCCTTTCAACTTTTCTTATTCATTATTGTTATCAGTAGAACGTATAAAGCTATGGACAGTAAATATATGTCATGTAGATTATTTAATCCAACATTCAAAAATAATATGCCTAAGTATATAAAACTAAATTTAGTAGCAACAACCATTGAGTTCTATATTTAGGTTTAACAAACATAAGTATTTAAGATACCCAAACTGGAAACACGTATCACTGTATTGTATAGGTTTTGGTTCTTTTGTCTTTCTCTCCCTCTATATAGTTAGTATAAGGTTTTTATATTTTTTTCTCAGTATACCTAGCAGCTATAATAAAAATTATTGCCTAGAATTTGTTCAACTATAAATGTTGAATGGATTAATGCATTCATGAATAGATTAATATAGAATGTAAAAGTATTTTATTTTGCAAAGACCACAGTGAATTAGCTCACTATAAGCTAAATTTCTACTAATATACTAAACTTAGTATTAAAAGATGAAATTGTAGTGAGAAAAATAGAAGTGTTTCATTTTAAAAGAGTGATTAAAAAGTTAATACATATTCAGACCCCAAGCCAAATATTATGATCGGTTTTTGGCCCTCTATCAAGGGATATGCTAACAAAATGCAGAATGAATATACTTCAAAATATTATGAGTGATTTGAAATTCATAAAAGGCGTACATAACTTTAAGGTATGCTACATTTAATTCAAAGTAAAAAATAAGAAATTGGTCCACACATATGTAAAGGCAATTGGTCTTGGCATATTTCAACCACAAAGCTTTAGAATGTTGTAGATCCAAAAGTCAATTAATCTCAAAATATCAAAGTTAATTCATAAATAATAATAGTAGAAATTATATCCACTATTTCAACAAAGTTGCATAGTTTTAATAGAATTCAAACAGACTACCTTTCACTAATGTCATAAAGGAGATCTGTTTTCTAAGAAATGACTTTTAGGGCCTTCCAACTAAAGAAGGTCAGTCCTGGGTGTTCATTTGAAGGATTGATGCTAAAGCTGAAACTCCAATACTTTGACCACCTCATGTGAAGAGTTGACTCATTGGAAAAGACTCTGATGCTGGCAGGGATTGGGGGCAGGAGGAGAAGGGGACAACACAGGATGAGATGGCTGGATGGCATCACCAACTCGATGAACAAGAGTTTGGGGAACTCCGGGAGTTGGTGATGGACAGGGAGGCCTGGTGTGNTGCTTATATCTTTCCTTTTCTCCTTTGCTTTTCGCCTCTCTTCTTTTCACAGTTATTTGTAAGGCCTCCTAAGACAGCCATTTTGCTTTTTTGAATTTCTTTTCCATGGGTATGGTCTTGATCCCTGTCATCTGTACAATGTCACGAACCTCTGTCCACAGTTCATCAGTCACTCTATCAGATCTAGTCCCTTAAAATCTATTTCTCACTTCCACTGCATAGTCATAAGGGATTTGATTTAGGTCATACCTGAATGGTCTAGCAGTTTTCCCTACTTTCTTCAATTTGAGTCTGAATTTGGCAATAAGGAGTTCATGATCTGAACCACAGTCAGTTTCCGGTCTTGTTTTTGCTGACTGTATAGAGCTTCTCCATCTTTGACCGTGCAGAAGCATGCCGGCTGCGACAGACCATGTAGAAGTGTGGCCTAGAGGAACTACCCTTCACCCAAGGTCAGGGGCAGCAGCTGAGAGGAGCTACCCCATGTCTGAGGTCAGGGGCGGCGGCCAAGAGGAGCAACCCCATGTCCAAGGAGCAGCAGCTACACGGGCACAGGAGGGCTGAGAGGAGCTACTCCACGTTCAAGGTCAGGAGGGTCGGCCCTGAGGAGATAACCCTCGTCCAAGGTAAGGAGGAGTGGCTGTGCTTTGCTGGAGCAACCGTGAAGAGATACCCCACGTCTAAGGTAAGAGAAACCCAAGTAAGAGGGTAGGTGTTGGGAGAGGGCCTCAGAGGGCAGACACAATGAAACCATAATCACAGAAAACTAGTCAATCTAACCACATGGACCACAGCCTTGTCTAACTCAATGAAACTAAGCAATGTTCATAGCAGCACTATTTACAAGAGACAAGACATAGAAGCAATGTCCATTCAACAGATGAATGGATAAAGAAGATGTGATAGATACCCACAATGGAAAACTACTCAGTCACAAACAACCATGAAATATTGCCATTTGTAGCAACATGGATGGACCTAGAGATTATCATACCGAGAGAAGTAAATCAGACAAAGACAGACGTTATATTACTTACATGTAGAATCTAAGAAATGATACAAATGAAGTTACTTACAAAACAGAAACAGACTTAGAGACATAGAAAACAAACTTATGGTTTCCAAATGTGAAGGAGAAGCTGATGAGGGATAAATTATTAGTTTGAGGTTAATAGATACACACTACTATATATAAAACAGATAAACAATAAGGATTTACTCTATGGCATAGGAAACTACATTCAATCTTGTAATAATCTATAATGGAAAAGAATCTGAAAAAAATGCATGTATATACCTGAATCACTTTGCTATATATCTGTAACTGATTTAAAATACTACATTCTAAATCAATTATACTTCAGAAAAAGAGCTGGTTACCTTGTACTATAGTCTGTTAAGTGTGCAATAGAATTATGTCTAAAAAATGTATATATTAATTTAGAAATGTTATTTCTAAGAAATGCTAACCCTCACCTGAGCTTTCAGTGAGTCATCTTTTTGCCATAGTGACAGCAAAAATCACAAATCACCATAACAAATTCAATAATAATAAAAAGTTTGAAATACTGTGAGAATTACTAAAATGTGGCACAGAGATATAATGTGAGAAAATGTTGGAAAAATGGTGCCAGTGGGCTTGCTAGATGCAGGGTTGCCACAAATCTTTAATTCTAAAAAACCACAGTATCTGCAAAATCCAATAAAGCAAAACACAATAAAAAGGTATGTCTTAACAGTAAATGCCAGAAGAGAAATACAAAATGCTAATTATAACAATTCTAAAGAAAAAGTCATAATGAGTGAAGAAGGGGTGGATTAATGACACTTAGAATGCTGGCTATTTCAGGAATTTTGGAAGACTGCAAACAAAAAAGCATAGTCAGGTTAAAGAAGACTGAATCTTGGAAGATGGGAAAGATTTAGAAAAGATGGCTAATAGATAGGCTGGAATCAAATGAAGCTAGATCTGAATAGATTGGACTTTTAATCGCTTATGACTGGCCAATGATTTATCTCCTCCTTGGACTTAAAATAACTTATATTGATGACTTTTTTTCTTAATCAACAGACAACAAACCAACCTCTGAAAACTGCTGATTAGAGAAAAATGATGTATTCATTACTAATGTCCCTTCAAATCTGATTCAGTAGACCAGGAAAAGTCATTTGGTGTTCAATGTCAGTAACGGTTTGAGATTCAAAAGATTTTATAAAAAGGTTAAATCTAAAGAAAATTAGTCATAATGAAGATAAAAGGCAATTAAATAAAATAGGTTTAAAAATTCAGTTGCTGAGAAAATGGTTAACAATAAGCATTTTGCAAAATGACAAAACTTAACTGGTAGCTTTTAATATTTTCATGTCTAAAAACAATAAAAATTCTTTAATAAAGGCAGGGAGAGATAGGGTCAATGCTCACATTTTCCCAAGTTGATGTTTAAAACATTCAACACAATGAAACAGATCAGAGGTTAAAATGACGAGTCAGCTCCTTAAAAGATACTTGTCACTTATTATTTCCCTTGAATGAAAAAAGAAAAATCAGGTTAAAGTGTAAAATTTCTCATGTACATACTGAGCTAATTATTTTTTAACACATAGCTATTTGCTATTAAAAATTATTATACTGCTGAAAATTAAATGAAGCTAATGAGTATACATCCAAAAGAAAAATGTAACATATACTTTGTTAGTGTTACCCAAGAAGATTTATTTTCATTAAGATTACTTCCAAATAAATCTTTTTAGAAATCAATAGATATTAAATTTTTCATGAGGTTAGTCTAATTCTCAAATGATTTAATATTATCAATCAGAAAAGCATGAAGTCCTGCCCTACAAAAAGTCATATTTAGATTTGAATAAGGCTATAAAGAAAACTGAGCACCAAAGAATTGATGCTTTTGAACTGCAGTGTTGGAGAAGACTCTTGAGAGTCCCTTGGACTGCAAGGAGATCCAACGAGTCCATCCTAAAGGTGATCAAACCTGAGTATTCACTGGAAGGACTGATGCTGAAGCTGAAATGCCAATACTCTGGCCACCTGATGCAAAGAATTGACTCAACTGGAAAAGACCCTGATGCTGGGAAAGATTGAAGGCGGGAGAAAAGGGGATAACAGAGGATGAGATGGTTGGATCGCATCACCGACTCAATGGACATAATTTGGAGTAAGCTCCAGGAATTGATGATGGACCGGGAAGCCTGGCGTGCTGCAGTCCATGTGGTCACAAAGAGCTGAGCACGACTGGGTGAATGAACTGAACTAAACTTAAAAGAAAGTAAATAGCAGTAGCCTGTTCCATGAAAAATCTTACATTGGTTTGAGATATAAGAGGAGCAACCTCCACCCATCCAATACCCTCTGACAGGAGAAACTGTCAGGAGTGATAAGCAGGAAGCAGCTTAGCTACTTCATGACCCATCTTCCTCACTCCATTCCTCCTGATTCCTGTCTTACAAAGGAGGTTGGAGAGAATCCAAAAGTAAGGTTGTTTTAACCTTGTAAAAATATGGAAGCATGGCTCAGAACCTAAAAGTATTAAGTTACTGAGCCCAATCAATGAGTCATCAGGAAGGGCTCTTGCTACACTGCAGGAAGAATTTTAAGAAAATGAGTAGGAAATATAAGTAAAGGTCTCCAAGGCTAGAAATAGTGATGGGTTACAATTCTAAAGGATATTTTTGTTTGTTTAAACGTAATCAGTTCAGTTCAGTCATTCAGTCGTGTCCAACTCTTTGTGACCCCATGAATCACAGCATGCCAGCCTCTCTGTCCAACACCAACTCCTGGAGTTCACTCAGACTCACATCCACCGAGTCACTGATGACATCCAGCCATCTCATCCTCTGTCGGCCCCTTCTCCTCCTGCCCCCAATCCCTCCCAGCATCAGAGTCTTTTCCAATGAGTCAACTCTTCTCACGAGGTGGCCAAAGTACTGGATTTTCAGCTTTAGCATCATTCCTTCTAAAGAAATCCAAGGGCTGATCTCCTTTCGAATGGACTGGTTGGATTTCCCTGCAGTCCAAGGGACTCAAGAGTCTTCTCCAACACCACAGTTCAAAAGCATCAATTCTATGGTGCTCAGCTTGCTTCACAGTTCAATTCTCACATCCATACATGACTACTGGAAAAACCATAGCCTTGACTAGACGGACCTTAGTCGGCAGAGTAATGTCTCTGCTTTTGAATATGCTAATAAACGTAACAGCATTTAGAAATTACTGGCACATTAGAAACATTAAGTCACTAACATCTTCATACAGGTTTTTACATTATTTTATGTACCAGGACTATCCTCATGTCCTCATTTTACAAAAACATTGAAGCAGAGAAACTGAAGTTCAGCTGCATGAAGTGTGACTAACATTCACAGCCTAGTTTTCTAACTTAACCCTTACAATACAGCTGCTATAACCCCCAAGAATTTTTTAAATCCAAAAATAGAAATAAAGTCATGACTGAGACTAAATCTTTGGCAAAGACAAATTAATTCACTTGATTTTGAAGAGTGGTGTAAAGAAAGATGATCAGGTCATGACCCTAACTATTATACCTTAAGGAAGTGCGATGTTGTTCCTATGTGTGCTTCATGTCTAATGCTCTAGAAGCCATGCCTCTAGTGAAATCTGAAACTTGGGTGATTTCTCCATACAGCTTCAGAGACATCCCTAAGATAAACTTAGGAAAAATAAACAGGTCAGATCAGCCACCTTCCCCACGCTGAGAAAAAGCACTACTGTTCTGTAAACTACTTATGCTATTGGCTTAAAGCGCACTTTATGGCTGAAATGGGACATTTTCAGTGAGTTCTACAGGGGAGGCTAGTTCTTCTCTAGCTTCTTTGCCAGGTGATTCAGTGAATCTTTTTGCTAGATGACTCACTCTACCATTCCATTTCTTTCAACATTAAAATTCTATATTGTGAAGTGAATTTTAAGGGAAATTAATTTTTCGTACTATGAAATTTCCCCATGCCTCACAATGAAAAGCTATGCTTCAGTATACATGTGCTATTGTACTACTTTTTCCTTTCCTCTGCTTTCTGTGATACTAGTTTAAATATTTTATAAGTAATGCAGTTTAGAAAAGCTTTCATTTCTGTTAGAGTATCAAGGTGTTGTGAATTGTCAACTCAAGACAAGAAGCCCTTGCTACTAATTTGGGGAGACTTAAAATGCCAAAGTCACTTTTTAGTGAAGATGATGGGAGTGGAGTTATTAAGAGGTCACTGAACCCGAAAGTGCCAGTGAAAGGGTAGGAAACAATAAAGGTGGTCAGGATTAACTGTAACTCCAGTACACAGGCAGCTTCAGCAGTTTCTGCTTAGCTGTACCTTCCCCACCCCTACTCTGAGAGAGACAGCTATATTTATATTATATTCCAATTGAAAAATACATATTTGTAAAATAGAATTTAAGAGATTTTGGTGACAGAGACCAATTCCAGGGTTTATTAGATTATGAATCAGGTTTAGGAGGCTGCACTGCCAGGAATACAGGCAAAGTGGATAGCCAGTGGGGAGAAAGGCATGAGGAGAAAGAAGGGAAATTAAGGCAGAAGTTCAGAAATTACCTGTGGCCTTCCAGATCCAGGCTCTAAAACCTGGTTTTTGCCCTCCTTCATGAGAGATCCTCATCAACTTTCAATACTTCTCCTTTACTTGCTAAAGGTAGTCTGAGTGGGTTTTATATTGTAACCAAAAGGAACTTTCTCCAATTATCTAGCATGATAGCCTGTTACATTGGAGAAGGCAATGGCACCCCACTCCAGTACTCTTACCTGGAGAATCCCATGGACGGAGGAGCCTGGTGGGCTGCAGTCCATGGGGTCACTAAGAGTCGGGCACGACTGAGCGATTTCACTTTCACTTTTCACTTTCATGCATTGGAGAAGGAAATGGCAACCCACTCCAGTGTTCTTGGCTGGAGAATCTCAGGGACAGGGGGAGCCTGGCGGGCTGCCGTCTGTGGGGTTGCACAGAGTCAGACATGACTGAAGCGACGTAGCAACAGCAGCAGCAGCCTGCTACATGTAGCAGATGTCAGCTGGCCTCTGGGCTGGGGTGACAAGAGGGGAGCAGCAAAGACCTGCAGTGCGTTCACACTGGCAAGAGTGCCAAGGTGATGGCAGATATCTATTTTTTCTTTAATGTAATCACAAACCTCTCTAAGGTGCTTCACAAGGCTTTAACCAACATAGTTGAAAATAGGCTATACTGTTTCATGGTGAAAGTTAAAACAACTTTCATCAATCCTTGGAGTTTCCAGTGAAAATAAAACTTTTGTTTCTCCTACTTTTCAGTATCTGCTTTCAACTCATCATATGCAAATGTAAGAAACAGAATATTATCAGTCTACTTAATTGTACTTCTACCAGAAAGTTTTACAATTAGATCACATACAGTACCACTCTGAATCTAAGATGTGGGGCTTTTTTCTCTTTCTCCTAGAAAGGAATTTTTCAAAACTAACAAAACAGCACAGCTTCATTTTAAAAATAGGAATTATAATATCAGGTATATTAAAAAGTAAGTTAAAATCATTGGGTGTTTAAAACAATTCATTATTTTACCATTATCTCTGAAGGTATTTATATTATGTACAGTGGCAAAAGTCCATAAATCTCATTATATATGGATGGAAATACATATTTTAACAGTCTTTCTAAAAATATTTTATACTCCATACATTTAATAGGAAAGTTTACAGAATTGGTATATAATTAAAAATTAGTCTTGATGTGTCTATTTGATATTTAAATAAAATTACTAATGTCTTCTTAAATGATACTGAAATACTTTCCAAAAATCAGAGACATACTTACAACAATACTGTGCACAAAAGTGAACACACAAATACTAGAACAATGATGCGGTCCTCATTATATGAACCAGTTAGGCTGATACTTCCATTTTATGCTGATAATGACCATGTGTTAATCACTAAGTATGATGTTATTAAATTTTTTAAAATAAGATGTAAATCTGATCCTCAAAAAGCCTTTTTGAAGATGGAACTTAGCTACAGCCAAATGAATCTCCTAATTTTCAGATGCTTTGAGGTAAGTTGCTATTACAGAGGCTTCCCTGGTAATTCAGACAGTGAAGAATCTGCCTGTAATGCAGAGACCTGAGTTTGATCTCTGGGTTGGGAAGGTCCCCTGGAGAAGGGAACAGCTACCCACTACAGTATTCTGGTAGTCCATGGGGTTGCACATATTTCTATTTATTTGAAACTATGAGGAGGTCATAGCAAATACCCTCTTCCAAAAACACAAGAGAAGACTCTACAGATGGACATCACCAGATGGTCAATACCAAAGTCAGATCGATTATATTCTTTGCAGCTGAAGATGGAGAGACTCTATAAAGTCAGCAAAAATAAGACCAGGAGCTGACTGTGACTCATATCATGAACTCCTTATTGCAAACTTCAAACTAAATTGAAGAAAGTAGGAAAACCACTAGACCATTCAGGTATGACACAAATCAAATCCCTTATGACTGTACAGTAGAAGTGACAAGTAGATTCAAGGGATTACATCTGATAGAGTGCCTGAAGAAATATGGATGGAGGTTCATAATACTGTATAGGAGGTGGTGATCAAAATCATCCCTAAGAAGAAGAAATGCAAAAAGGCAAAACGGTTGTCTGAGGAGGCCTTACAAATAGTTGAGAAAAGTTAAGAAATGAAAGGCAAAGGAGAAAAAGAAAGATCTGAATACAGAGTTCCAAAAAATAGCAAAGAGAGATAAGAAAGCCTTCCTAAGTGATCAATGCAAAGAAATAGAGGAAAACAACGGAATGGAAAGACTCCAGATCTCTTCCAAAAAATCAGAGATACCAAGGTAACATTTCATGCAAAGATGGGCTCAATAAAGGAGAGAAATGGTATGGACCTAACAGAACCAGAAGAAGAAGAGGTAGCAAGAATAAACAGAAGAACTGTACAAAAAAGATCTTCATGACCTAGATAACCACAATGATGTGATCACTCAACTAGAGCCAGACATCCTGGAATGAAAAACCAAGTGGGCCTTACGAAGCATCACTATGAACAAAGCTAGTGGAGGTGATGGAATTCCAGTTGAGCTATTTCAAATCCTGAAAGATGGTGCTGTGAAAGTGCTGAATGCAATATGCCAAAAAATTTGAAAAACTCAGCAGGGGCCTCAGGACTGGAAAAGGTCAGTTTTCATTCCAATCCCAAAGAAAGGCAAAATTGCACTCATCTCATATGCTAGCAAAGTAATACTCAAAATTCTCCAAGCAAGGATCCAACAGTGTGTAAACTGACAACTTGCAGATGTTCAAGCTGTATTTAGAAAAGGCAGAGGAACCAGAGATCAAATTGCGCTGGATCCTACAAAAAGCAAAGAATTCCAGAAAAACATTCTACTTCTGCTTCATCGACTACGCCAAAGCCTTTGACTGTGCAGATCACAATAAACTGTGGAAAACTCTTTAAAAGATGGGAATACCAGACCATCTTACCTACCTCCTGAGAAATATGTATGCAGGTTAAGAAGCAACAGTTAGAATCAGACATGGAACAACAGATGGGTTCCAAATTGGGAAAGGAGTACGTCAAATTTGTATAGTGTCACCCTCCTTACTTAACTTCTATGCAGAGTACATAATGTGAAATGCCAGGCTGGATGAAGCACAAGCAGGAATCAAGACTGCTGGGAGAAATATCAATAACCTCAGACATGCAGATGACACCACCCTTACGGCAAAAAGCGAAAAGGAACTAAAGAGGCTTTTGATGAAAGTGAAAGAGGACAGTGAATAACTTGGCTTAAAACTCAACATTCAAAGAGAAAGATAATGGCCTCTGGTCCCAGCACTTCAAGGCAAACAGATGGGAAAACAATGGAAACAGTGACAGACTTAATTTTCTTGGGCTCCAAAATTACTGCAGATGGTGACTGCAGACATGAAATTAAGACACTTGCTCCTTGGAAGAAAAGCTATGACCAACCTAGACAGCATATTAAAAGTAGAGACATTACTTTGCCAACAAAGGTCCATCTAGTCAAGGCTATGGTTTTTCCAGTAGTCATGTACAGATGTGAGAGACCATAAAAAAAGCTGACTGCCAAAGAACTCATGGTTTTGAATTGTGGTTTGAAAAAGACTCTTAAGAAAGTCTCTTGGACAGCAAGGAGATCAAACCAGTTAATCGTAAAAGAAATCCGTCCTGAATATTCATTGGAAGAATTGAAGCTGAATCTCCAATACTTTGGCCATCGATGTGAAGAACTGACTCATTAGAAATGACCCTGATGCTGGAAAAGATTGAAGGCAGGAGGAGAAGGGGACGACAGAGGATGAGATGGTTGAATGGCATCACTGACTCGATGGACAGTAGTCTGAGCAAGCTCCAGGATGTGGCAAAGGACAGGGAAGCCTGGTGTGCCATAGTCCATAGGGTTGCACAGAGTCAGACACATCAGCGACTGAACTGAACTGATGAAGATAAAAATGAAAGCACTATAACTGTACTTTCAAATTAATAATGTTTTTTTAGCTGGCAAAATCACTAAGATAGGAGTGATCAGTATATTTTAGGTAAGAACAACAGGAAAAAATACAAATTAAATCTTTGTTTGGATTAGCGCATTGAATACTTAATTGCTTCAGATAAAATAAGGGTAAAAGGCTGGCCCCCTTACCACAAGAGCCAAAAGAAACAGCAGGCTGCAGCTTCCCCTTTATCCTTACTTCATTCAAGATTATCATGTGCTCGCGTAGATACAACAAGACAGAACACTTTCATATAAACACATCCAGGAAAAATTCATTAAACCATTTCTTTCCTCACACGTATTGTCAGTGTCCTATGTCAACAAGAAGCATAAACATCAAAATGTGGCTTCACTCTCTGTGGGTTCAGTGTGCATACTTCACGTTATAGTAATTAATAGGCCAGAAGTTATTTTTGACGGTTAGGACTTGATTTCCTGAGAAAACACAAAATCATCTGTGAAAATTAACTGCTAAAATCATCTACTGTTAAAAAGGGCTGATTCATGTTGATGTATGGCAGAGCAAATAGAATATTGTAAAGTAAAATTTAAAAAAATAAATAAAAAAAAATAAAAATAAAGGACCGCTTACATAATGCTTTCAGAGGTACCATAATCCCGAAATCTAACTCTGTTATACACCTCCTTATTTCTTGGTTTTGCTGTTTCTATTTATTGTAAACTTTCTTGCTCACAGAAGTCAGCATCCTATTGGCTTCCAAGATCTGACTCAAATAAATTCTTAAATAAAATCTTAGCTACTAAAATATTCTTATCATTTACCAAAAATACTATCCACCATACATTTTTCAGGATTTTATCTGCTCTCATATCCCACTTGCATTTCCTTGGCTGCTTTTCTACTTTAATTTATTCAACATTCTGTTCAAGGTATATTTCACAAAACTTTTCCAGCTACTTGAAATATCTAAGAAGCATACATTTAATTCTGGCCATCCTACCTCCACTATATTGAGGGTAAATACAATTTATGTTGCTTCCCCTGTAACCATCTCCCATTAAGTATAAGGCTGGGAACAAAATGGATCTTTAAATTCTTTCTGACTGATTTAAAGACTTAACATCATATATTCTGGCCTGGGCTCAAACTTTAATGAAACATTCTGTCCATCCTTCCAACTGATCCTACATGCATATTTTGAGATTATTAAATGAGTTGTTCATAATTGTTCTCAATGAATACTGTTCCTTGATCAAGTAAATATAATAATGAAATTTGTGGTTGATTGAACATGACAAGGAAGGTGTAACCAAACCCTCTCACACCCTCCAGTCTGTAGGAATCAGTACTATCAGGCCAAGCAACTAATTGGGCAGGGACACAGCCCTACTAACCAGCAGATGGGCTGACCCCAAGCCCACAGTCACCCTTGGACATGGCTCTGCCCAGCAGAGGGCCCCAGAAGTGGTCCCATGGATCAGTGTGCAGGCACAAGACTCAAGATGCCCAAGACCTGCCGCCAGAGTACCAGGATGTGCTGAGAGGCAGGGACTAAGCCCAGAAATTATGGGGATCTGGCTCCACTCACTAGCAAGCCAGGTCTAGTCTTGGGAAAAGTCTCATTCACCACGAAGTGTGATACCAGATCCAGGACCACTGCAGCCCCACACTCTACCTTCAGGCTAGTACCAGCCCTAGGATGGCATGGGCCATACCTCTGCCAACCAGAAAGCCAACACAAGCTTCAGGACACCCCAGACCATACAGTCGGCTGTGCCTGAACTGGTGATACACACCAGCAATCCAGCACCAGATGTGGGACCCCTGGGCCTTGCATCCAGACCCCAACATCCAGCACTGCCTATCAGTGGGCTGGCACTAGTCTAAGGACCTTGCTTCCCCCAGCCACAGATGGGCAGGCACCGGCCATATGATCTTCTAGATCCCAACTCTGCCCACCAGTGAACCAGCACTAACCCCAGGGCCCACAAGGGTCCTATACAATGGGTCACCTCACAATACAGCCCCGCCAGCCAGCAGAGGGCAATCTCTGGAAAACAGAACCTGGCAAACAAACTGTGCTTAACAGACTGCCAAGAGTAGTCAGCCCACCACAGCCCACATAGAAGGTATCCCCAGAGCATGTAACTCTGGTTTCCTAGAGCATATAAAGAAGAGTGTGCTGCCAGGACTCACAGGATGTCTCCTACAAAAGGTCATTTCTTCAAGGTCAGAAAATATAATCAACTTACCAGATACATAGAAACAAAAACATCAATTATGCAAAATGAGGCAACAGAGGAACATGTTACAGATGAAGGAACAAGATAAAATCCTAGAACAACCAAGTGAAGTGGAGACAGGAAATCTACCTGAGAAAGAGTACAAGGTAACAGTTGCAAAAACGATCAAAGAATCAGGGAGAATGAATGAACCAAGTGAGAAACTAGAAGCTTCTAAGGAAGAGAAAATATTAAGAAGAACTAAACACAGATGAGGCACCCCACTCCAGTACTCTTGCTTGGAAAATCCCATGGATGGAGGAGCCTGCAGTCCATGGGGTCGCTAGGAGTCAGACACGACTGAGCAACTTCACTCTCACTTTTCACTTTTATGCACTAGAGAAGGAAACGGCAACCTATTCCAGTGTTCTTGCCTGGAGAATCCCACGGACAGGGGAGCCTGGTGGGCTGCCGTCTATGGGGTAGCACAGAGTCAGACATGACTGAAGCGACTTAGCAGCAGCAGCAGCAAACACAGATGAATACCACAACTGAAAGGAAAACTACACTAGAAGGAACAGAACACAAATTATACAGAAAACAGATTAGTGAGCTGGAAGACAGAGCAGTGGAAATCACTAAAGCTGAACAGAAACAAAAGGAAATAAAAAGAAAATAGGACAGTTTAAGACACCACTGAAACAACATCAAGTGTACTGACATTAACGTTATAGGGGTCCCAGAAAGAAAAGAGACAGACAGAAAGAAGCAAGGAACATATCTGTAGACACAGCTTGGGAAAAGAAACAAACATCCAAGTCCAGGAAGCACAGAGAATTCTAAACAGGATAAACCACAAAAGGACCACACCAAGACACACTACAATTAAAATGGAAAAATGGAAAGGAGAATATTAAAATTAACAAAGGGGAGGGTCAATACAGCTGTGGAGGAGTGGGAGGCACAAACTTCTAGGTATAATACAGCTTTAAGAATGTATTGTACAACACAGAAAGAAAAGTAAGTGAAGTCGCTCAGTCATGTCCAACTCTTTGGCTTCTCCATCCATAGGGATTTTCCAGGCAAGGGTACTGGAATGGGTTGCCATTTCCTTCTCCAGGGGATCTTCTTGACCCAGGGATTGAACCCAGGTCTTCCACACTGTGGGCAGATGCTTTACCATCTGAGCTACTTGGGAAGCCCTGTACAACACAGGGAATAACACAAATATTTTGTAATAACTGTAAATGGAAAGTAACCTTTAAAATGTTGTATAGAAGATTAAAAATNTGTTGATGTATGGGAAAGCCAATAGAGTAAAGTAAAATAAAGTAAAAAATAATAATAAATAAATAAAATAAAATTTAAAAAAAAAAAAAAAAAAAACTCTTAGTGACTGAGACTGTATTTGGTCCCAGAGTTAAATCTTCTCCTTTGGAGACATGAAACTGGCGGCACCGTACACCATAAGCTATCACACAGATGCAAAAATATTCAACCAAATATCAGCAAAATGAGTCCAACCATACATTAAAAGGATCACACATCATGATCAAGTGAGGTTTATCCCAGAGATGCAAGGGATGGTTCAATATCCACAAAATAATGTGATACACCTACCACATTAACAAACTGAAAAATAAAAACCATATGATCACCTCAGTAGATAAACAAAAATCTTTTGACAAAAGTCAACATCCATTTATGATTTAAAAAGCTCTCCAGAAAGTGGGTATATAGAAGGAAAATTTTTCAACATAATAAAAGTCATATATGAGAAGTCAACAGCCAACATCATACTCAATGGTGAAAAGTGAAATGCATTTCCTCTAAGATTAAGAACAAGACAAGGATGTTTCGTTTCCTTCGCCACTTTTATTCAACACAGTATTGGCANAGAAGGAAAATTTTTCAACATAATAAAAGTCATATATGAGAAGTCAACAGCCAACATCATACTCAATGGTGAAAAGTGAAATGCATTTCCTCTAAGATTAAGAACAAGACAAGGATGTTTCGTTTCCTTCGCCACTTTTATTCAACACAGTATTGGCAATCCTAGTTAAAGCAATTAGACAACAACCAGAAATAAGAGAATTCCAAACTGGAAAGAAAGATCCAAAACTAACACTGTTGGCAAAGAACATGATAGTATTCACAGAAATTCCTAAAGACACCACCAAAAAAACTATGAGAGATTATGAATATAGTCAGTAAATCTGAAAGATACAAAATTAATATACAGAAATCTGTTGCATTTCTACCTACTAACAATGAACTGTAAGAAAGAAAGGAAGGAAACCAACCTATATTTGCAATCACATCAGAAAGAATAAAACACCTAGGAATAAACCTAAGGAGGTAAAAAACACGTATTTAAAAAACTAAAAGACAGTGATGAAAGAAATTGAAGATGACACAAGTGGAGGGAAAGATATATTATGTTTATGTGATAGTGAAAATGTTAGTTTCTCAGTCATGTCCAACCCTTTACAACCCCAAGGATTGTAGCTTGCCAAGTTCCTCTGTCCCTGGAATTCTTCAGGCAAGAATATTGGAGTGGGTATCCATTCCCCTTCTCCAGGGGAATCTTCCAGACCCAGAGATCAAACCTGGGTCTTCTGCAATGCAGGCAAATTCTTTACCATCTTAGCCACCAGGGAAACCCTAAGTGTTCATCAATGATAAGAATTAATAATATACAAATGACCGAACTATTCAAGTCAATCTAGACTCAATGCAGGCCCTATCAAAATACCAATGGCATCTTTCACAGAACTGAAATAATTTAAAACTTTGTATGGAAACACAAAAGACCATGAAGAGCCATAACAATTTTAAGAAAGAACAGAGCTAGAGGTATCATGCTCCCTGACTTCAGACTATATTACAAAGCTACAGTAGTAAAAAAAAGTTCTGTACTGGCACAAAAAGAAAAAAATCAACACATTTACAGTCAGTTAACATATGACAGAGGCAAGAATATCCAGTGGGGAAAGATAATCACTTTAATGTGGTGCTAGGCATTCTAGACAACTTCATAAAAAAGAATGAAATTAGAAAATTTTCTCCCACCATATACAAAAATAAACTTAAAATGGATTAAAGACCTAAAAGTAAAACTGTAAACTATAAAACTCATAGAGAAAAACACGGGTAGAAGATTTTGTCTGTCTCTCTAGGCAAAGGCAACAAAAACAAACACATGGCACCTAATAAAATTTAACAGTTTTGCACAGCAAAGAAAACCACTGAAAAACAAAAAAACAACCTAGAGAAAGGAAAAAAAGTACTTGCAAATGATATGACCAAAAAGGGGTTAGTATGCAAAGTACAGCTCCTAGAAGTCAATATCAAAAAATAAACAAACCAATATTCCAAAAGTTGGACAAAATATAAATAGACATTTTTCCCAAAAAGACATGCAAATGTTAACAGGCACATGCAAAGTTGCTCTACATCACTAATCATTAGAATGAGTGAGTGAGTGAAAGTCACTCAGTCGTGCCCAACTCTGTGACCCCATGGATGATACAGTCCATGGAATTCTCCAGGCCCGAATACTGGAGTGGGTAGCCTTTCCCTTCTCTAGGGGACCTTCCGAACCCAGGGATGGAACCCAGGTCTCCCACATTGAAGGTGGATTCCTTACCAGCTGAGCCTCAAGGGAAGCCCAATCATCAGAGACAAGCATATCAAAACCAGAATGAGATACTACCCCATATCTCACACCTGTCACATCTTTGGCTATCATCACAAAGACTATATATAAATAATAAATGCTGGAAAGGATGTGGGGAAAAGGGAACTCGTGTACACTGTGCATGGGAATGTAAATTGGTACAGCCACTATGAAAAACAGTGGTGGTTGCTAAAAAACAAACAGAAAATAGAATTACCAAATGATCCCTTTTCCACTCCTAGGTATATATCTGAAGGAAATAAAAACACTAATCCAAAAAGGTACATGCACCCCAATGTTCATAGCAGCCATTAGTTACAACAGCCAAGATACGGAAGTAACTTAGGTGTTCATCAATAGATGAAAAGATAAAGAAGATGTAGTGCATATATGTGCAAGAGAATACTACTCAGCCATAAAAAGGAAATTTTGCCATCAGCAACAATACGGACAGAGTTGGAGGGTATTATGCTAAGTGAAAGTAGTCTGATAGAGAAAGACAAATACTATATGGTATTACTTATATGTGGAATCTGAAAGCTACACAAACTGGCGAGTTTATATATAAAAAAATAGATTCAGATACAGAAAACAAACTAGTGATTACCATGAGGAAAAGTGAAGTAGGGAGGGGCATGATAAAAGTAGGGCATTAAGAGGTATACTACTATGTATAAAATAAATAAGCTACAGGATACACTGTATAACAGAGGGAATACAGATAATATTTTATAACTATGCTGCTGCTGCTAAGTCGCTTCAGTCATGTCCGACTCTGTGCGACCCCATAGATAGCAGCCCACCAGGCTCCCCCGTTCCTGGGATTCTCCAAGAACACTGGAGTGAGTTGCCATTTCCTTTTCCAATGCATGAAAGTAAGAAGTGAAAGTGAAGTCGCTCAGTCGTGTCCGACTCTTAGCGACCCCATGGACTGCAGCCTACCAGGCTCCTCCGTCCATGGGATTTTCCAGGCAAGAGTACTGGAGTGGCAATGGAATATAATCTTTAAAAATTGTGACTCCTTATTTGTACACCTGAAACTTAGCAATAATACTGTATATCAATTATGCATCGATTTAAAAAAATTCAGTCCAAAAGTTTTTTCCCCATAAGCCAATCTCTATAGAAAGATAATAAAATTCAACTAGAAATAATATGCTTCCCTGTACATTCATATAGTTTTCACTACTAAAACTGAACACCAAAGGGGGGAAAGCCTTTTTTAAAAAGACAACTATACAAAGAGACAAATTGCAAAATGTCTACAAATGCATTTATATTGTCTTTTACAAAACACATACACACATAAAATAGGGACAACTTCAGAATTTAAAGCAAAACTCATCCAGAAATGTTTCCATTCAGGATGACAATATTTAAGATGGCAAGAGGATTGCATATTCCTAAGATGAAGCAATAATTAAAATGTAAACATATTGTATGTAAAACAAAGGAAAAACTTCCAGTTCTGCCTCTATCTCTAGTGTGTAAGTGTGACAGGAAAGCACCAAATTTTATCCTCAAATGCTGAATCATCTCCAGTGATTCAAGCCAGTATTTATCTCATATAATTCCTGTGTAACAGCTGCATTCTGTATTTTTCTTTAAATGCCACTATAGAGACAAAAGAAACCACAATAAATTGAAACAACCAAATACAACTTTAAAAGTCAAATTTTGACTATAACATCCTATATTTCTGTCCCCCCCCAAAAAAATAATACACCATTCTCCTCACATACTGAACATATTCTGAATTATCCATATGAAAATTAGATTAACTATGTCTTCTTAGCCTTCAAGTCATCATATGTGGATATAACTGCACAGGAAAAGCTTCAAATTTAAATACTCCACACAATAAAAATTAACTTGTTACGACCTGAAAGAATGAGTCACAGATATTCCAAAAGAGAAAGGGAAAAAATGTAATAAATTACTATAGGTATCATTTATTATTTTCTTTCTATAAAAAAAGTTTTCATTCATATTGAACATAAATATAATCTGAAAAAATTCAGTATTCAAAACTGAAAAGAAATCTTAAGTCTCAAACTCTTGAAAAAGTTCCCACAGATGCCACTATTATACAGATAGGCCAATAGCATTTTAAATGTCCATTTTTACTTTGTCTTATAAAACTGTGTATGAGAGAAATTAAATTATTAATAGAACAGAAGGGCAATGTGGCAGAGTGATGGAGATGATGGATTTTAAGGTCACGGAGTCCCCAGATTTGAGTTGCTATGTGTCTCTGGGTGCGTTACATAATTCTATAAGCCCCACTTGCCGTATCTGTAATGTGGGAATTATAACAGGATCTTATGTCATAGGGCTTTTGTACAAGTATTAAAGAACAAAGATATTTAATACTCAGAAACCACTCACTCAACAAATATTTGAGGCCTACTAGCCAACAAATT
Organism: Neotragus pygmaeus; assembly: GCA_006410875.1. Lineage (NCBI taxonomy): Eukaryota > Metazoa > Chordata > Mammalia > Artiodactyla > Bovidae > Neotragus > Neotragus pygmaeus. The sequence continues at coordinate 1,284,640 of SJYV01019664.1, forward strand.
TTTGAGAAACTACTATATACAAGCCCCGTACAAGTGGCAAACAAAAGAAACACACAGTCCTATCCTTAGAAAGCTTTCTTTTTAGTGGGGAAGATATACAATATGTATAAAAACATATAAATACTTGGAGGAAGTGTTATAAAGGTTCAGTGATGGAGGAACTACTTTGATTTTTCAGGGGATAAAAAAATGTTTAGTTAAAGGGTAGTATATTCAAGTAGGGTCCTGAAAGATGAAAAGCCAGCAACAGCATTCTAGGCAAGCCTAACAGCATTAACAAAGGCCACCCAAGGTGGGGAAAGCAAGTCTATTAAGAGGTAGTACAGGGCTTCACAGGTGGCGCAGTGTTGCCACCTGCTAATGCAGGTGAATTCATTGCCAATGCAAAGAATCCACCTGCCAATGCAGGAGACTCAAGAGATGCAGGTTCAATCCTTGGGTTGGGAAGATCTCCTGGAGTAGGAATTGCAACCTACTCCAGTATTCCTGCCTGGAAAATTCCATGAACAGAGAAGCCCAATGGGCTACAGTCCATGGGGTTGCCAAGAGTCAGACATCACTGAAAACACGTACACAAACACGGACACACAAAGACATGACTGCAGTACAGTGATAAAAGCAATCTGAACAAAGGTAATATAAAAGAAATGTGAAGAGAGAGGTAGTAGAAAGAACCAGCAAGACTTCAAATTTTTATTTTGAAATACTATAATGGAAAGGAAACCATTATATTGAACAGGTTTATACATCAGGAAATAACCACAGCAACATGTTATTTGGCTAAAAGATTGGAATTCAAAGCATTCTGGGGCACTGAAACATGTTTTCGTTTGAAATACTATTGTTTGTTCCTTTCAGGTGGAAAATTCTAAAATATATTAGCCATTTCCTGCCTAAGGCTTATACATATATATATACTTAGGTCTTTAATTCAGAATGCTTTGATTTTCAGCATTGCTAATTATCAGAGAAATGAAAATCAAAATGACAATGAGACAGTGCCATAATTATACTAGTCAAAATGGCTACCATCAAAAAAATCCATAAATAATAAATGGACAGGGTGTGGCGAGAATGAAACCCTCCTACACTGTTGGCTGGGATGTAAATTGGTGAACCACTATGGAGAACAGTATGGAGGTTCCTTTAAAAACTATTATAAAAATATAGCTACCATATGATCCTGCAATCCTACTCCTGGGTGTACATCTAGGTAAAAACACAGTTCAAAAGAATACCTACACGCAAATGTTCACTGCAGCACTAGTTACAATAGCCAAGACATGGAGGCAACCTAACTGTCCATCACAGAGGAATGGATAAAGAAGATGCAGTACAGATATTCGATGGAAAATTACTAAGCCATTAAAAAGAGTGAAATAATGCCATTTCAGCAACATCAGTGGACCTAGAGATTGTCATACTGAGAAACGTCAGTCAGACAGAGAAAGAGAAATATCACTTATATATGGAAACTAACAGACTCACAGACTTAAGAGAATGAACTTATGGTTAGGAGTGAGGAGAGTGATACTTAGGGAGTTTGGGTTGACATGTACACACATGACATGTATTTAAAATAAACTGAAAAAGAATAAATACATGTTTATGTATAATGAATCATTTTGCTGTACTCCAGAAACTCTCATACAACACTGTTAATCAACTATGCTGCTAAGTTGCTTCAGTTGTGTCCGACTCTGTGCGACCCCACAGACGGCAGCCCATTGGGTTCCGTCATTCCTGGGATTCTCCTATACTCCAATACAAAATTAAAAGTTAAAAAGAAAGACATCTCAAAAACACTAAAAACTAAAGTACTTTTTTCTTCTCCTCCCTTTTAAACACATCATGATTAGGACTTCCCTGGTTGTCCAGTGATTAGAAACTGCCTGTCAGTGCAGAGGACACAGGTCCAATCCCTAGGCCAGGAAGATTCCGCATGCCGTGAGGCAGCTAAGCCTGTGTGCCACAGCTATTGAGCCCATGCACCCTAGAGCCCATGCTCTGCCACAAGAGAAGCCACTGTGATGAGAAGCCCACGTACTGCATTGAGAGGAGCCCCCACTCACCGCAACTAGAGCCTGTGCACAGCACCTAAGACTCAGCACAGCCAAAAGTAAATAAACAAACAAGTGCTCTCTTAGAAGAAAAAAATCATGATCAATAGCCACGCTAAGTTCAGCCATGCTGCTAAACTTATGAAACTAAGTTTAATGTTTTCCACTTGCCTCTTCTATGTTGTTGAGCTAACAATATGTAATTGTTCAAAATCCTGGGCAACAGAACTGATAAAACTTCCTGGCATGTAAATAAATGAGTCAAACTATGAAGAGATTAAATTTCCATTTTTCCCCCCAATAAAATCATCCACCTTCACCATCTATCAGTGACTGTTTAGAAATATCTAAGGTGTCCTTACTTGGTTAACTATAGATAAATAATCTAGTTTGGTTTTCCACTCTTACTCAAAGGAAACTGTAAATTTTTGGAAAAATCCCCAAAATGCAGTTATTTGATCCACCACAAACTGTTGAGTTGAGTTCCATATCAAAACACACCATTTGGTGTACTCTACGCCCTCTCCTTGCCTGACTCAGCAACTCCACTGCTCACAGGACTCTTCTCCATATCCCTCTTCCCCTTACTCTAAGCAAAAATGCCTCTCAAATTCCAGTTGAGCTATTTCAAATCCTAAGATCAGTTTTCATTCCAATCCCAAAGAAAGGCAATGCAAAAGGATGCTCCAACTACCACACAATTGTACTCATCTCACATGCTAGCAAAATCATGCTCAAAATTCTCCAAGCCAGGTTTCAACAGTACGTGAACTGTGAATTTGCAAATGTTCAAGCTGGATTTAGAAAAGGCAGAGGAACCAGAGATCAAATTGCCAACATCCACCAGATCATCGAAAAAGCAAAGAGAGTTCCAGAAAAACATCTACTTCTGCTTTATTGACTATACCAAAGCCTTTGACTGTGTGGATCACAACAAACTGTGGAAAATTCTTCAAGAGATGGGAATACCAAACCAGCTGACCTGCCTCCCAAGAAATCTGTATCCAGGTCAAGAAGCAACAGTTAGAAATGGACATGGAACAACAGACTGGTTCCAAATAGGGAAAGGAGTACATCAAAGCTGTATATTGTCACCCCGCTTACTTAACTTCTATGCAGAGTACATCACGCGAAATGCCAGGCTGGAAGAAGCACAAGCTGGAATCAAGACTGCCGGGAGAAATATCAATAACCTCAGACATGCAGATGACACCATCCTTATAACAGAAGTAAAGAAGCAAAAGCGAAGAACAACTAAAGAGCCTCTTGATGAAAGTGAAAGAGGAGAGTGAAAAAGCTGGCTTAAAACTCAACATTCAGAAAACTAAGGTCATGGCATCTGGTCCCATCACTTCATGGCAAATAGATGGGGAAACAGTGGAAACAGTGAGAGATTTTATTTTGGGGGGGTTTCAAAATCACTGCAGATGGTGACTGCAGTCATGAAAATAAAAAACACTTGCTGCTTGGAAGAAAAGCTATAACCAACCTAGATAGCATATTAAAAAGCACATACATTACTTTGCCAACAAAGGTCCGTCTAGCCAAAGCTATGGTTTTCCCAGTAGTCATGTATGGATTTGAGAATTGGACTATAAAGAAAGTTGAGTGCCAAAGTATTGACGCTTTTGAACTGTGGTGTTGGAGAAGACTCTTGACAGTCCCTTGGACAGTAAGGAAATCCAACCAGTCAATCCTAAAGGAAATCAGTCCTGAATATTCATTGGAAGGACTGAAGCTAAAGCTGACACTCCAACACTTTGGCCACCTGATGTGAAGAACTGACTCAGAAAAGACCGAGATTGAAGTTGGGAGAAGGGGACAACAGAGGATGAGATGGTTGGATGGCATCACTGACTCAACGGACATGAGTTGAGTAAACTCCAGGTTTTGGTGATGGACAGGGAGGCCTGGTGTGCTGCAGTCCATAGGGTCACAAAGAGTCGGACATGACTGAGTGACTAAACTGAACTGAAACTCATTTCCTTTCTACCTCAAAAATGCTGCCACTTTATTCTCCTTTGCCCTAGTCCCAGGAAAAAAGGTTTCTCTAAATTTTCAAGGTTAAGTCCCTCTGTCTCTGCTATTGATAGCCTCTCTTGCTTTAGCAATTATTTCATCTGTTTTTTTATGTCACTCTCTCTCCTATCACCTTTACCCTTTCCCAAGTGGTTAAAAGTAAGTAAGTAAATAAATAAATAGGGGACTAAGTTTTGTTCGTTCTCCTGCCACCTGCTCTGACACACTAGTTCTCCACTGCTGACTCCACCAATCTAATCAGGCTCTCACCATCCCCTACCTAAAGAGTAGCCAAACAGTTGTCCACAGTCAAACCCAGCTTAAAAAAAAAAAAAAAAAAATCATGATCCTAATTCTCATGAATTTCAAATTCATCCATAAACCATACTGCCTATCAATAGAATTCAAACTCTTTTTTTTTTTTCCTGGTCCTTAAATTTTTCAACAATCTGGCTAAATTTTTCAACCTGGTTGAAAATATTTTTCCTGGTTAAAGTTTTCAACCATCTCTCCTCAGAAAACTATTTGGGGCTTGCTATCTTTTCCCTACCAAGAAATTTCTATAAAATATGATCTATAATCACACCCTTTCTCATGCTACCTTAGTCTGTTGTCTTCTACTTGGAGACTGTCCCCTTTAACTTGGGGGACCTACACTAACTCTGAATGGTTAACTGCAGTACAGAACTGGATTGCAGTTCATCAGTAGCCAACTGTAAAGATACTTTCTTCATGATTTTTATCCTTTATAACGAAACTCTAATCAGAAGTTTAGCACTTTCCTGAGTTCTGTCAGTTGTTTTAGCATATAACTGAACTCAATGAGATCATAGGAACACCTAAATTTTCAGCCAACTTGTAATGAATTGACTGGGGATCAGTTTGTTACCAGCCACCCAAAGTAGAGCCAGCTAATATCTAAAGTAAGGACAGTCTTGTTGGACCCTTTAACTCGGAGTCTGCACTAACTCTGGGTGCTAAGTGACAGAACTGCATTGCGGTACACTAGCTGGGGCTGACACAAAATACTTCCTTCCAAAGTCTTTCCATCAAATCAAGACAAAGTTCTTAAGCTCATTACTCAAGACTATTCGAGATACTTCTAATACACCACAGGAAATAAAATTTTGTCAACACCTACAAAATCATTGCAATAAATGCTGTGACTAGAAAAGTGAATAGGAAAATGAAGGGTATGGGGGAGAGATAAAAAAAAAATTCATGTAGAGATGGCCAACAGGCACATAAAAAATGCTCATCATTGCTATTAGAGAAAAGCAAATCAAAACCATAATGAGGTACCACCCAACATTGGTCAGAATGGCCATCCTTCAAAAGTCTACAAATAATAAATGTTGGAGACAGTGTGGAGAGAAGGGAAGCCTCTTACACTGTTGGTGGGAATGTAAATTGGTGCAGTCACTTCAGAGAACTATATAGAGCTTCCTTAAAAAACTAAAAATAGAGCTATCACATGACCCTGCAAGCCCATTCCTGGGCACATATCTAGAGAAAAACATGGTCGGAAAGGATACATGCATCCCAACGTTCACTGCAGCACTGTTCACAACACCCAAGACATGGAAGCAACCTAAATGTCCATCGACAGAGGAAAGGATAAGGAAGATGTGGTACAGATATAAATGGAATATTACTCAGCCATTAGAAAGAATGAAATGCCATCTGCAGCAACACAGATGGACTTAGAGATTATCACACTAAGTGAAGTAAGTCAGAAAGAGAAAGAGAAACACCATATGGTATTACTTATAAGTGGAATCTAAGATACGACACAAACTTATCTACAAAACAGAAACACATTCACAGACACAGAACAGACTTGTGGTTGCCAACGGGGGTGGGGTAGGATGGAAGGATTGGGAGTTTGGGATTAGTAGATGCAAACTGTTATATGAAAAACAACATACATGTGTGTGTGTGTGTGTGTGT
>SJYV01019664.1:1290752-1347985 GCA_006410875.1 Neotragus pygmaeus
GGTTTCCCCATCTATTTGCCATGAAGTGATGGGACCGGATGCCATGATCTTAGTTTTTTGAATGTTGAGCTTTAAGTCAACTTTTCCACTCTCCACTGAATATTCATACAATTCATTGTATATTCATACAATCTCTTCAAAAAATAGTGCTGGACACCCAGATGCAAAAGAATGAAACTGGGCCACTACTCTACACAACACACAACAATGAATTCCAAATGGGTTAAAGACATGAAAGTAAAATCTGAAATCATAAACCTCCTAGAAGAAAACATAGGTGGTAGCTCCTTGACGAGGATCTTGATGAAGATTTTTTGGATTTGACACCAAAAGTAAAGGCAGCAAAATCAAAAATAGACACACCAGACTACATTAAACTAAAACGGTTCTGCACAGCAAAAGAAACTNAGAAGAAAACATAGGTGGTAGCTCCTTGACGAGGATCTTGATGAAGATTTTTTGGATTTGACACCAAAAGTAAAGGCAGCAAAATCAAAAATAGACACACCAGACTACATTAAACTAAAACGGTTCTGCACAGCAAAAGAAACTGTCAAAAATGTGAGAAGGAAACCTGTAGAATGGGAGAAAACTTGTGCGAATCATATAACGGTTAATATATCCAAAATATATAAAGAACTTCTGTGACTCAATAGAAAAATACTCCAAACAATTGGATTTAAGAATGGGCAGTATTAGGCATAATGAAGAACAAAATAACACCATTTACTGCAACATAGATGAACCTAGAGGTTGTTATACTGAGTGAAGCAAGTCAGACACTGAAAGGAAAATGTGAGAGTGCCAATATATGAAATCTAATTAAAAGGGTACAAGTGAATTTATTTACAAAATGTAAGTAGAGTTACAGATAAAGAAGACAAACTTATGGTTTCCAGGGGTAAGGAGGGGAGGGATAACGTGGGAGACTGAGATATATATATATACACACACACTACTATATATAAAATAGGTATAAGTACAAGGCTTTGGTTTTTCCTGTGGTCATGTATGGATGTGAAAGTTGGACTCTGAAGAAGGCTGAGCACCGAAGAATTGATGCTTTTGAACTGTGGTGTTGGAGAAGACTCTTGAGAGTCCCTTGGACTGCAAGGAGATCCAACCAGTCCATTCTGAAGGAGATCAGCCCTGGGATTTCTTTGGAAGGAATGATGCNATCCCCTGGAGAAGGGAAAGGCTACCCACTCCAGTATTGTGGCCTGGAGAATTCCATGGACTATACAGTCCATGGGGTTGCAAAGAGTCAGACACCACTAAGTGACTTTCACTTTCACTTCATACACCCACTATCCTTATACTGCTTCATTAAGAACCTATTTCTCTACAACCTTCTGTGTTCCTTAGGAGGATTTTAGCCACCCTGACACTCCTAGTCATAAGATCTGCTAGGTCAACCATGTACATGCACATTTTTTGTCTGTATGCATGTATATACACACATGTGTATACTCATTGGATTCCATCTGAAGAAAGAGGAAGATAGAAGAAACTAAGTCCAATCTTGCCAGTGGGATTACAAGTAGACTTAAATATTATACGCCTGGATCCCAAGAAAATAGAGGATCTCACTGAGAGGCTATGTCTAAGCACAATTTTATCAAAATATGAGGAATTTTGTAAATCTAAAATAAGACAATTCCAAAGAGTTAAAGAGTAAATATTGTTTTATCCCTCAAGGTACAGTAGAGTGAAAGAAGTTATGTAATAATAGGGGATTTCAATTTGTGTGCTTCATTCAAAATATCAATTTGTTAAAAGACAAGATTTCTCACTAGTAATAAAGCAAGGAGTAGGATGCACTTTCAAACCAAATAGTTCAGTTAATAGTAGGTATGTGAGGGCTTGTGGGATATATTACAATTAAGAGGTTAATGAAATTGCAAGCACCTGAACCAGAATATGAATCACCTATAATTTTGTAGGTTAGATCTCTCTAGGAATTAGCATAATGACTGAAGAAGTTCTGAAGTTTGCCCCCTCAAAGCTCAGAAGCCAGGAAGCCTAGGAAAGTATTTCTGCAAATGAATGTAAACAGTGGCCCAAATTGGTTAAGAGGAGATATCTGGGGAAATAAAATTAAGGGGGAAAACATACACCACAGAATCCAAAGCATAAGGAGGATAAATGTGCTGGAACAAGAGAACGAATCATATTCACTAAAAGCTATTCACGTGAAAGTAAGATGATTCAAATGATCTCTAGCAACACAATATTCANAATTAAGGGGGAAAACATACACCACAGAATCCAAAGCATAAGGAGGATAAATGTGCTGGAACAAGAGAACGAATCATATTCACTAAAAGCTATTCACGTGAAAGTAAGATGATTCAAATGATCTCTAGCAACACAATATTCAGAGATGCAATCTGATGTCTTCTGGCTCAAAGATTTTAGACCAGTGATTCTCTGCCATATGATTACAGGCTGTAAGCTTTTTAAAAAGGCACCTGACCTGTACCTCTATCCTACCAAATTATTATATGCCCAAGAATGAGATGGCAATAAAATGGCAAAGAACATAAATGCACTCTTACTGAAGTGATTCTGATCCAGTCTATTTCCATAAACATGACTTTAAACAGGAAATAAACCACATTTGCAGGCCCTTTGAATTAAACTTTGGCCTGATGGTTTAGCTTATTATATATTGCAATACTGCCTCAAGTGAATAACTTTCCTGGGATTCAAGGGCTGAAGGACCTAATTTACAGCCTTTAAAAAACTATATGTGGATATTTATCTTTATATGTGAATATACTGTACTAGACATACAAGAAGTAAAAGCAACTTTGCTATAACATTAACATTCCTACATTATTCTAAGCTTGATTTGTTGGCCTCATCTATGTAGCCCCCTTTTGGGGGAGGCTATTATTCATATTTTAAATCATGCAGTATTTCAAGCATATGGAAAAATATAAAACCTTTATAATATTCCTATCCATCTGTTCTTTAATCTTTAAAAATAAATGCACGAAACTTCGAAATGGAAAAAAATGAGAAGTAAACCCCCTTAAAACTAATTTTTTCATTTTCACTATAATGTTAAGGCAATTATTTGTAAAATAATTATGTATTATTATTTCCTAGCTTTGTGACATTTTTGAGGAATTTTGGATTGATTTTCTTGTCAATATATGAAAACTAAAGTACTCTAGCCAAAACATGGTAGCTACATTCCAATATTTAATATCATTAAGTTCTTTATTTTATAATGGTTTTACTTCTCTAATGCATCAGAATATAGTAAGGACCTTTTTCTTTCTTTAGGTCATCTCTCCTTGCACAATATGTTTCAGTATCAGATTTTTCATGTGTTTGAACAATAGGCAGATGAAAACAGAAATATAGTCATATTTACATGTCAAACATATGGGTATCTACAAAGTATATAAAAACCTGGTTTCATACTAAATTTTGTGTGCTGCCAAGCTAGGCTCTACCTCTGACTAGTCAAGATCAAACAGATCAACTATGATTAATAACAAGAGAAGATAGCACAAAGATTAAAAAACAACAACCCAATACTCCCTTCCAACAGGGAGGTCAAGTCAAGTTTTTCTACCAATTATATTCTTAAGAAAAACCTCCATTAAAGAACTGCAATTCAGGTGGAAAAGAAAAATAAGAAAATAGTTCATTTAACAATCATTTATCAAGCACTTACTACTAAGTGCTGGGCACAGGCACACTGTTAAGTGGTCAGTTTAAGATACAGTTTCGCTTCAGTAACTGAGAGACTATCCATACAACAAATATTTCTTGTGAGTACACTACGTGTCAATCACTGTTGTGGGTAATGATGGAAGATAAAGCAGTGAACAAAACAAAGCCCTTGCTTTCATGAAGTTTCCACATGGTAAAGGAGACAAGCAAACATATGCCAAATGGCGGGGGGCGGGGAAAGCTAAAAGAAAAGTAAGTGAAAGTAAAAAGACAACAATAATGATATACATATTCATGCTGGAAGATACACCTAGTGAGAAAACTATTTTACTTTCATTTAATTGATATCTTTAAAGGTACTAATCTACCTTTCATATAGCCAAGTTGAACAGGATTTTCTCAGTCTCCACTTTCCTGTACTCCTCCAAGCATCTGACATTGCTAACCAACTTTGTTTTGAAACTCTGTTGGCTTACTGACAAATTTTCTATCTGGGTTCTTATCTTTTGCATTAGATTGGCATCCATATAAGCTGCACAATCATATCTAGGATTTAAATAAGATCTTCTATTTAACCAAAGGAAATAGATTCTAATTGATGTGGAGATAGCAGCTTGCAAAAAAGTTTAATTTTGTTAATTTCCAATAGTTTTTAGAAGATTCTACAACAATATAACATTTATTCAAGGAATTAGAGAGTAACAACATCAAAAACAAACAGCTATACAACATGTTACATTTTATAAAGTCCTTTTATATTTACTACATTTAATTCTCATAAAGTGATAATACCCTATAAGGTAGGTAATAATTCCATATTGAAACACTTTCAACTTTTCTATGCATAATGAACATATGTGAGGAGGATTAAAGAGGAAAGGGCTGCTACATTTTAAATCTTAGGAAAGACAAAGCCTCTAGGCTTATTCCATTCCAAAATTATATTTCACACTGTATTGAGACATAGATAGGTTTTATCCTATGATGATTCCTTAAGCAATCTATTCAATCTATTAAAAATAAGATCCTAAGTTTTCAGAATGAGATCATTAAAAATTAGATTTAAATACCTATCCTTTACTTTTTCTTTAATATTTGAAAAACGATTAAAGGTATAATGAAAACCATTAAGAAACATCTGTTTTCCAGTATTCAAAAATAACATTTGATAACATTCTGGTATATTTAGTATTTCTTTCAACTCATTTCTATTAAGTTTAGTAATTTTTTAACTGCTCCACACTAACTAGAATATTCTCTAAAATAGAAGCTTGCTTTTTAGTAAAAGTAAGCAGTGGTGGGAGACAAAACTGATCACAATTACTGTGAAATAAAATCGAACACTTTTTAGAATTTCTTAAATTGTAACTTGAGGGTCATAAATGAAAAAAGATTAAACACAACATATTTATTTCATAAATATTTACTGTAACTATTGTGTACAAAATGAACAAAAGATTTTGTACTTTAAGCAGACTGGATTCTCACCTGTTCAATCTCTTTGGTTTTTGTTGCTATTGCTTTAGAGCGACTGGTTAGCTGACTGTCTTCGAACAATTCTATGCCATCTGTTGCATTTGACTCAGGTTCTACTGGATGGTCAATGAACAATGGTGCTGTGGATCCGGCCTTTAGAAGAAATTAGAAATCTTTCATTACTTTCTTAAAGGACATATAGCATTTTAGACGACTACATATAAGCACTAACTGGCAGATTATCTCAAGAGAAAGCACTAAATTTGATCTAAGAAAAGAAACACTTTTAATTTTGTTATGCATAATGAACATATGAGAGTTTTCCAGGTGGTGCAGAGGTTAAAGATGCAAGAGATGTGGGTTCGATTCCTGGCTCAGGAAGATTCTCTGGAGTAGGAAATGGTAACCCATTCCAGTACTCTTGCTGGGAAAATTTCAAGGACAAGGAGCCTGGCAGGCTACAAGCCATGGGGTCACAAAGAGTTGGACCCCACTGAGCACACATACACACAATGAAGATATGTGAGGAGGATTAAAGAGGAAATTCTGGCTACTTTTTAAATTATACATAGGATAAAGCTTCTTATTCCATTCCAAAATTATATTTCATACTATATTAAGACAGAGCTAGAAGGTTTTGTCCTCTATTTCTTAAGCAACTTATTTAAGAAACACAGAAGAACAAATTTCAACTGGAAGAGAGAAGTGTGAACAAACATAAACAAAATAAACAGAAACATGGAAAAGGGCTCTACTTCCAGAAGTTAAAAACACCATTCCTCCTGTAGCCTAAGAATTACTGAAATAACTGAAAACAACTCCAACCAGCAGTAATAATTACTTCAACAATACTGCAACAGTTCATTAATGAGTAAATAATCCCACAAAAAGTCCAAGGTCAATTATTTTACTGTCTAAAAATACTTTTGTTGAAAAGAGAAAAACTAAATAAATGAAGGAAAACTATTAGGGAATGAATAAAGTAATGAATAGAGAAACTATTGATTAGTTTACTCAAAAATTTGTTCTATGATAAATGCCAAGCACAGCTCAATGAACACTGGATATATCAATGAATGGAACAGACAAAAGTTCTTGCCTTCATGGAGGTTGCAGTAACCAGTAGTTTGGAAAGAGTAAAGTTTGAGTTAATATATTTTAGTTGGGTGGGAGGTGAGGGAGAAAATAAGAAACTTGTACTTATTACAGTTTATGGTTGTTGTAACTGAAGTAGCAACAAACAGCAGTAGGTTTAAAAAGTCACAAGATATATACTAATTAGTGGTATTTTTCATCAGTAACAGCAGTCACATTTCAATGCCTAGTGTGCTGTACACTGCCACAACTTCTTTAGAGATTAATTTGGCAGTATTTATCAGAATGTACCATGTACCCTTTGCACTCGGCACCTTCACCTTTAAGAACTTAATTTATAGATAAAACACACGCAATAAATCTACGATATGGCTGCCAGCAATAGCAAGTGGTTGAAAACAATCTAAATGTTCATCAAATAAATTATGCACTATCTAGAACCACGGTATACTAAGAAATCATTAAAACACACACACACACACACACACCAGTCTACATATACTACATAATGTATCCAAACTTTTCTCCTGGCAAGGCCTAAAGGTCATTCCCCATAAATACACAGCCAATTGTGTCAGAAACAAAAGGGAAGAAATAAATATGGGTGTTTATGCATTTATGCATTTATATGAACAAACTATTTCCATAAGGATATTGTCTCTGGGGAAAAAAATGATAAAAGAGACAGTCTCAATAGGAATAACTTAGAAGAAACTGTACCTATTTCAATGTCATTTGAATTTCTGACACATGTATACATAATCTACTTTTTTAAAAAACCTGGTTTTTACAAGTCTGAGTTGCATATCTTAAGGGATTTAAATTTGAAGTATATGAATCATTTAAGGGGAGAGGATTCTGGGAAGATAGAGTAGAAAGCACTAGCAATCTGTCTCCCAACCTACACAAAAACTACACTGGCAGAATTTGTCTGATTTAAGTACTATGAAACTCTGGACTCTGCTGAAGCCTTGTCCCATGCAGAGGAAGATAAATTGAGATTACATTCAGCTCTCAGCACAGTAGCAGCTGGCCATGTCCCACTCTGAGCCATTTGGCAGGGAGCTGTGAACATGTTCCTAGAGCAACTTACACATAGCCTATGGGAGTCAGGTTGGACGAAAAGCACCCTGTCCTCCAAAGAGCAGGGAACTAACTGTGCTCCAATCACTGATTCCTGCTTCTGATCAAGAGGTGCAAAGAGGTAAACAGCCACTGTTACTGTACCTCCCCCATTTGTTGCAAGCCCCACTTACTTTGGCTGAAGTACCTTCCCGGGTGTATAAAGGCCAAGCACCCTACCACCCGCCTCCCTTCATTTTTCATGTTTCTTCTTTCGGGAGCCAGACATTAAAGGTAAGGATGTTTATTTAAAAACAAGTGTATACATGGGTGAAGACAGAAAGTAACTGGGTATACTAAGGGAAAAGCTCAGAAAGAACTGAGAAGCCTTTAAAAGTTTTCACCTCAGGCTGATCCTCAGTACAGAAACAATGGCCAACAATAAAAAATGGTAACAAATAACAACTGAAAAACCCCTGGCAAGCCCTAGAAAAGAGGGAGAATATGACTGTCAGAGATACCACACTGTTAGAATCAAATACCCAAAGGGCACCAAAAAAAATTATACAAAGAAACAGCAAAGTATGGTTTATTTAAAGAATTAATCAAGAAACTACCAGAAACTACCCAAGAAAAAGACCTAATGGAAGATTTACTGGAAAAAAACTTTTTTCAGAGCTAAGATCAATAATTACAACAAAAATGCACTAGAGTGATTCAAAGGAAGAAGAAAGAATCAGTGAACTTGAAAACTAGGACAGCAGAAATTATCAACTGAATGACAGGGAGAAAAAAATCCTAAGGGATTTGTGGGGCACCACTAAGTGGATCAATATATGAGACTGTACAAAACTAACTGCAGTTTCAGACTATGGATTTTAAATCATTGTAACTAGGCTCAGACACATCTTTATTAATCAAAATAGGAACCATTACAATCAACACATTTTGCCCAACAAGAAATAAGTTTGTTTCCTGTAGCATAAAAAACCAAGCTTTAGGATTTGATGAACTCTTGGAAAGTATTTTCTTTTTTTTTGTTTTCTTTTGGGTTTTTTTTTTTTATTAATTTATTTTTTACTTTACAATATTGTGGAAAGTATTTTCTGCCTCCTTCTAGTAGTAGAGACATTTTCTCTGCCAAAAGTTGTGGACATGGTTGAAGGAATGGTAGTCAGTGGGCGAGAGACAGGTAAATATGGCAGATGAGGCAAAACTCTGTAGCCCAATTCGCTCAACTTTTGAAGCACTGGGAGTGCAACGTGCGGTCAGGCATTGTCATAGAGGAGAATGGGGCCCACTCTGGTGACCAATGCTGGTGGCAGGCAATGCAGTTTTTGGTGCATCTCACTGATTTGCCAAGCATACTTCTCAGATGAAATGGTTTCACCAGAATTTAGAAACCTGTGGTGGATCAGACAGGGAGCAGACCATCAAACAATGACCATGACCTTTTTTGGGTGCAAGCTTGGCTTTGGGAAGTGCTTTGGAGCTTCTTCTCAGTCTAGCCACTGAGCTGGTCATTGCTGATTACTGTACAAAACCCACTTTTCATCACAAGTCACAATCTGATTGAGAAATGGTTCGTTGTTGTTGTGCAGAGTAAGAGAAGACAACATCTTGAAATGACAATTTTTTTGGTTTGTGGTTAGTTCATGAGACACCCATTTACTGAGCTTTTTCACCTTTCCAATTTGCTTCAAATACCAAATGACAGAAGAATGGGCAACACTGAGTTCCATGGCAACTTCTCGTGTAGTTATAAGAGCATCAGCTTTGATGAGGGCCCTCAGTTGGTCACTGTCAACTTCCAGTGGCTGGCCATTATGTTCATCTTCAAGGCTCTTGTCTCCTTTGCAGAATGTCTTTTTTTTTTTTATTTTATTTTAATTGGAGGCTAACTTCTTTACAATATTGTGGTGGGTTTTTGCCATACATTCACATGAATCAGCCAGGGGTGCACATGTGTTCCCCATCCTGATCCTCCCTCTTACCTCCCTCCCCATCCCATCCCTCAAGGTCATCCCAGTGCACCAGCCCTGAGCACCCTGTCTCATCCTGTGCAGAATTTCTTCAATCAACACTGCACTGTATCTTTGTTAGCAGTTCCTGGGCCACATGCGTTGTTGATGTTGCAAATTGTCTCCACTGCTTTATGACCCATTTTAAACTTGAATCAGAAAATCACTCAAAATTGCTTTTTGTCTAACATCATTTCCCTAATCTAAAATAAACACAAACAAACAGAAAGTAATATATCTTTAGCAAAAAATATAAAGTGATAAATGTATATTAAAATGATGTATAAGATAACCACATTTATTTAAGAAGATATTCCAATACCAAATAGCAAAGTTCAACAATGCAAAATAGCAATTACTTTTGCAACAATCTAATACACTTAAATACATACAATCTTCTGGGTGTCCCAAAGGAGAAGAGACAGAGAGAAAGACGCAGAGAAAATATTTGAATAAATAATGTCTGAAAACTTCCAAATCTGATCAAAGGCTTGAATTCAAACATCTTAAGAAGCTCAAAGAACCAAGTAAGATGAACTCAAAAAAGCTCAAAAGACATATTACAATCAACCGTTCAGGACAAAGACAAAGGAAGAATCTTAAAAGCAACAAGAAACAAAATCATTAATACAAGAAGTCGTCACTAAAATTAAGTAGATTTCTCATCAGAAACTTTGGAGGCCAGAAGACAATGGACTGACATGTCCAAAGTGTTAAAAGAGAAAAGTGCCAACAAAGATTGCTATATCCAGTAAAAGTGTCCTTCGAAGGTGATGGAGAAATTAACACATTCCAGGCACACAAAAGCTGAGAGAGATCATGACACTAGATCTGTCATGCAAGATCCTCAAGAGAGTCTTAAAAGGTAAAAGGAAAGGACACGAGACAGTATCTTGAAGCTGTGTGGAAGAATAAAGAGCTCACTATACTTAAATGCGTGGTTAATTATAATGGCTAATATAAACTGTATTTTTTATTTGCAACATGATTTAGGAGACTATGACATTTAAAGAAAAAAATTATATGTGTAAAAGTTGGTATCACTGCAATGTTGGTCTATAACTCCAAATCTTGAGAGTCCCTTGGACAGCAAGGAGATCAAACCAGTCAATCCTAAAAGAATCAATCCTGAATATTCATTGGAATATTCACTGATGCTGAAGCTGAAACTCCAATTTTTTCGCCACCTGATGTGCAGAGCTGACCCACTGGAAAAGACTCTGATGCTAGGAAAGATTGAAGGCAGAAGGAGAAGGGTGCAACAGAGGATGAGATGGTTGGATGGCATCATCGACTCAATGGACATGAGTTTGAGCAGACTCCAGAAATAGTGAAGGACAGGGAAGCCTGGCATGCTGCAGTCCATAGAGTCACAGAGTCAGATATGACTGAGCGACTGAACAATGACAACAAGGAGCTCCTTGTTCCAAGGAGCAAGCATCTTTTAATTTCTTGTCTGCGGTCATCATCTGCAGTGATTTTAGAGCCCAAGAAAATGAAGTCTCTCACTGTTACACTGTTTCCCCAACTATTTGCCACGAAGTGATGGGAGTAGATGCCATTATCTATCTCTTTGAATGTTAAGTTTTAAGCCAGCCTTTTCACTCTCATCTTTTACTTTCATCAAGAGGCTCTTTAATTCTTCTTCACTTTCTGCCATACCAGGTGATGTCATCTGCATATCTGAGGTTACTGATATGCAGCAATCTTTCTCCCAGCTATCTTGATTCCAGCTTGTACTTCATCCAGTCTGGCATTTCACATGATATACTCTACATATAAGTAAAATAAGCAGGGTGACAATATACAGCCTTGACGTACTCCTTTCCCTGTTTTGCAACCAGTCTGTTGTTCCATGTCCAGTTCTGTTGCTTCTTGACCTGCATAGATATTTCTCAGGAGACAAGTAAGGTGGTCTGGTATTCCCAACTCTCTAAGAATTTTCCACAGTTTATGCTGATCCACACAGTCAAAGGCTTTGGCATAGCCAATAAAGCAGAAATAGATGTTTTCTGGAACTCTCCTGCATTTTTGATGATCCAGCAGATGTTGGCAATTTGATCTCTGGTTCCTCTGCCTTTCCTAAATCTAGCTTGAACATCTGGAAGTTCACAGTTCATGTATTGGTAAAGCCTACTGTTTGAACATTACTTAGAGATGAGTGAAATGAGTGAAACTATGTGGTAGTTCAATGTCAAATTGAACATTCTTTGGCATTGCCTTTCTTTGGGATTGGAATGAAAACTGACCTTTTCCAGTCCTGTGGCCACTGCTGAGTTTTCCAAATTTGCTGGCATATTGAGTGCCACACTTTCACAGCATCATTTTTTAGGATTTGATATAGCTCAACTGCAATTCCATCACCTNGCTTCCTGATCTGCATACAGATTTCTCAAGAGGCAGGTCAGGTGGTCTGGTATTCCCATCTCTTTCACAGGATTACATTTTGCTAAAGCATTCTTTAGCATTGGTCCAAACTTGAATTCCTTTTTTGCACATACTGATCTGCATGACTGCATAGCTTATGAGGGCCTCCTTTAAATCACAGTTCTTTTGTTCTTTGAAGCAGTAAATATCAGCCCAAGCATTAAACATCAACCCAAGACAAATTCTCTGCCTTCCAGATTTTTAGACTGAAGTTGTTGTTCTCCTTCACTTATTCATTCTTCTAGCATCTTTATTCTGGCTCCTCTTTGCTCTGGAGTTTCTTCACCAAAGAGTTTGGTAGTCATTCCCTTCAAAGAAAATGTTCTCATGGTCCTGGTAGCAAGTTCCTCACGTTGCTGCTTCTTGGATGCTAAGTCCTTAGCAGCCATCTCCAAGTCGTACTATGTAAGTCATGTTTCCTGCACACACCTGCAGTGCTTCTGTATGAAAAGGATACTCCTTTAACTGATCTGCATAATGTTCTTTATCTTCAAAAATACCATCAACAGAAGATGTATGCACATCCATGTGATGACCAGCACTCTGCAGTCCATCACCCATTTCTTTTACTGTGGCATTTCACTCACTGAAAACTTGCCCATAATTTCCATGCACTTTATATACACCATGCAGTCAATCTACTACTCTAGCTCTGACTCAAAGAAGATATGAGATGACAGACTGTAGTTCATCACAGTGTTTTAATTCAGTAAATCTCTTGTCTGGGTTTTTCACTCTGAATGTTGCATTAAAGCATTTTCAACCTGAGTCTGCCTTCAGCTGAAATCCAGTTACATTTACAATCTTCTTCCAGTTACATTTCTCTGTTAAAAACAGAAAAGCCCGTCTCTGTAAAGGATGGGATGTGAACCAATTCTCAAGAGGAAGTTTTCTAAATCGATTCCATGTCTGTCCACAAAATTCAGGTCCATTTTGTCAGCAGAGAGTATATGCCAAATAAATTCCGTCCTTTTTTCTGGTAGATGTGGCACAACAATATGTGAAGAGTAAAATAAAAGGTAGTTTCTCAACAACTCAAATTCACTACACTGCCTGCACAGTGAGTCCGTTAGAACACTCTGATGATCACAATGTTCAACCAATCTTGTTTCAATGAGGTAAGCAGTTTACAATTCTTGCCATGTTCATGGCATTTCTTCCAGCTCACTTTTCTGCTTTAAAAACACTAACTTCTATCTTCCTGAACCAAAATCAAATTTGTGTTACCCTGCCATTCCCAGGGCCCTCATTCCTTCTGCTTCCTCATCCACCAGACTCTAGCCCAGTGTGGGCTGGAGTGGCCCAAGGGCTCTAGATGTGCATGTTGCAAAAGTTGCCCAGGGTCAGGAGTTGCTTGCTCCATGGCTACAGTTCGGCACAACAGACACAGGGTGACTGTGCTGCCATGCTAAGGATGGATTTTATGGTTACAATATATTTTGTCATGTACAAAGTGCTATGCTGCAACTTTTATTCACATCAAATTATTCAGCTCAGTTCAGTCACTCAGTTGTGTCTGCCTCTGTGGCCCCATGGACTGCAGCACGCCAGGATTCTCTGTCCACCAACACCTCCTGGAGCTTGCTCAAACTCATGTCCATCGAGTCAGTGATGCCATCCAACCATCTCATCCTCTGTCATCTCCTTCTCCTCCTGCCTTCAATCTTTCCCAGCATTAGGGTCTTTTCCAGTGAGTCACTTGTTCCCATTAGGTGGCCAAAGTACTGGAGCTTCAGCTTCAGCATCAGTCCTTCCAATGAATATTCAGGACTGATTCCCTTTAGGATGGACTGGTTGTATCTCCTTGCAGTCCAAGGGACTCTCAAGAGTCTTCTCCAACACCACAGCTCAAAAGCATCTTTTTTCAGTACTCAGCTTTCTTTATGGTCCAATTCTCACATCCATATATGNCTTCCAATGAATATTCAGGACTGATTCCCTTTAGGATGGACTGGTTGTATCTCCTTGCAGTCCAAGGGACTCTCAAGAGTCTTCTCCAACACCACAGCTCAAAAGCATCTTTTTTCAGTACTCAGCTTTCTTTATGGTCCAATTCTCACATCCATATATAGATGGATATGGATATATCCACAGCTTTGACTAGATGGACCTTTGTCTGCAAGGTGATATCTCTGCTTTTTCATACAATCTATAGAGTTGTCATAGCTTTTCTTTCAAGGAGCAAGTGTCTTTTAATTTCATGGCTGCAGTCACCATCTAGAGTGATTTTGGAGCCCAGGTAAATAGTCTGTCACTGTTTCCATTGTTTCCCCATCTATTTGCCATGAAGTGATGAGACCAGATGCCATGATCAATTTTCTGAACACTGAGTTTTAAGCCAGCTTTTTGACTCTCCTCTTTAACTTTCCTCAAGAGGCTCTTTAGTTCTTATTCATTTTCTGCCATAAAGTTGATGTCATCTGCATATCTGAGGTTACTGATATGCAGCAATCTTTCTCCCAGCAATCTCGATTCCAGCTTGTGCTTCATCCAGCCTGGCATTTCACATGATGTACTCTGCATATAAGTTAAATAAGCAAGGTGACAAGATACCACCTTGATGTACTCCTTTCCCAATTTGGAACCAGTCTGTTGTTCCATGTTTGGTTCTAACTGTTGCTTCTTGACCTGCATACAGATTTCTTAGGAGGCAGGTAAGGTGGTCTGGTATTCCCATCTCCGGAAGAATTTCCCACAGTTTGTGATCCACACAATCAAAGGCTTTAGCATAGTCAATGAAGCAGAAGCAGATATTTTTCTGGAATTTCTTGCTTTTTCTAGGATCCAACAGATGTTGCCAATTTGATCTCTGGTTCCCCTGCCTTTTCTAAATCCAGCTTGAACATCTGCAAGTTCTCGGTTCACATACTGTTGAAGCCTGGCTTGGAGACTTTTGAACATGACATCGCTAGCATGTGAGATGAATACAATTGTGTGGTAGTTGGAGCATTCTTTGGCACTGCCTTTCTTGGGGATTGGAATGAAAATTGACCTTTTCCAGTCCTATGGCCACTGCTGAGTTTTCCAAATTTGCTGACATATTGGGTGCAGCACTTCAACAGCATCTTCTTTTAGGATTTGAAACACCATATTATAGTTAAAGGGAAATAAATATCTCAAAAATCATAATATTTAAATTATGGGTAAGTACTATTTTTACTCTTCATTCTTTCCTATATAACCAAACACACAAAAAAACAAGCCAGTGTTTCAGATGGGTAAAGAACCCTTGATATGGTAAAAAAAAAAAAAAATAACCAAAAAATAAAAATTAAATCAATCTTTTCTATTCAAAATCCAGCATTCTAGCATCCTCAGGCTACTGGGAAAGCTCTAAAGACACAAGTTGCCACAAAACACATTTTTCTTTTTTTTTATTTGAGGCAGAGAAGCAGATGCCCTGTGAACATCAGCATAGCCCACCAGATGATATCTATTCTTACAGAAAAGCCAGACATACTAAAGACAGAAGTCAAAAAGAAGTGAAGAAAAAAGAGAAGAGAAGTAACGACAGCCATGGAAAGAGAAAGAATGTGGGAGGCTGGTGGAAAGAATCTCAGCAACACCACAAATTTTAAATTTTGAGGATTAGAACCATGAATCATCTTTTCAACACATTTAGGAATGCTGGGAAGGAAGGCCTGTGAAGAATGATGCAGTGAAGACTAGTTATGTCCTTGAGAAAATTATTTAACACCTAAGCCTTGCTATAAAATGGAGATATATACCTACATTTTTCATTGCAGCATAATCACAGCCATAGTGTTAGCTAATACTTGCATGATGACATAATTGGTATCTCTTCTTTGTAGTTAGGATATTAAAAATCTATTAGGAAATTTCAATTATAACAAGAATATTGTTAACTACAAAACTATGTTATAGATACCCAGAACTGACACACATTGTAGCTTCAAGTTTATAATCTCTGACAACAGTTCCCCTTGCCTGTCATCCTCCAGAGGCTGGTAACCACCCTTCTTTCTGTGAATTTGCCTTCTTTAGATTCCACATATAAATGAGATCATGCAATACTCATGTTTCTCCATCTGGCTTATTTTACTTAGCATAATGCCCTCAAAGTCCATCCATGTTGTCACAAATGGTAAGATGCCCTCCTCTTTCATGGCTGAATAATATATATATATATATATATATATATATATATAAAAATCATACACATACCCACACCATACTTCCTCTATCCATTCATTCACTGAGAGCCATTTAAACTGTTTCCACATTTTGGCTATAGTGAATAACACTACAATGAACACAGAAATGCAAGGGAGTTCCCTGGTGGCCTAGTGGTTGGGATTTCAGGCTTTCACTGCTGTGGCATGAATTCAATCCCTGCTCAGGGAACTAAGATCCTGCAAGCCATGCAGCACAGTCCAAAAAAAAAAAAAAAAAAAAAAAGCACATCTCTACCTGAGATTCTGTTTTCATTTTCTTTGATTTCTTCAATGATCTATTGGCCCTTTAGTGGCTTATTGTTTTGCCTCCAATGTGTCTATGTTTTTGTAGTTTTTTTCTGGTAGTTGATTTCTACTCTCATATCCTTGAGGTCAGAAAAGATGCTTGATATGATTTCAATGCTCTTAAATTTACTAAGGCTTGTTTTGTGGCCTAGCTAATAGTCCATTTTGGAGAATGTGCCATTTACACTTGAAAACAATGTGTATTCTGGTGCTTTCAGATAGAATGCTCTATAAATATCCATCAAGTCCATTTTGTCTAATGCATTACATTTAAGGTCTGTGTTCCCTTACTGATTTTCTGTCTAGATGATCTGCCCATTGATGTATTAAATTGGTGCAAAAGCAATTTTGGTTTTGCACTGTTGAACTTTGCAACTTGATACTGGGATACTTTCTTAAATGTGGTTATGTTATACATTACTTTAATGTGGATTTCTTGCTTTATGTTTTATTGCTAATGACTCATTGCTGTTTATTTTATGTTTATTTTAGACTAGGGAAATGACTTTAGACAAAAAGCAAACTCAAGCAATTTTCTTATCTGAGTTCAAAGGAAAGCATTGGAGACAACTTGCAGTATCAACAACACATCTGGCCCAGGAACTGCTAACAAACATACAGTGCAGTGGTGGTTCAAGAAGTTCTGCAAAGGAGACAAGAGTTCTGAAGATGATGAGTGCAGTGGCCAGTCATTGGAAGTTGACAATGACCAACTGAAAGGATCATCAAAGTTGACCTTTTTACAACTACATGAGAAGTTACGAAAAAACTTAACATCAACCACTATATGGTCATTCAACATTTGAAGCAAATTAGAAAGGTGAAAATGTCCATTAAGTGCGTGTCTCATGAGCTGACCAAAAAGAAAAAAAAAAAAAAGTCATTTTTGAAGTGTCATCTTTCTCTTATTCTACGAAACAACCATTAACTATTTCTAGATCAGATTGTGATGTGAAACAAGTGGATTTCACACAACAACCGGTGATGACCAGCTCACTGGTTAAACCAAGCAGCAGCTCCAAAGCTTCCAGAACAAAGACGAGGCAGAAAGTGCTTTCCAAGAATTCGTTGAATCCTGAAAGACGGATTTTGTGCTCCAGGAATTAACAAACTTATCTCTTGCTGGCAAAGATGTGTTGATTGTAATGGTTTCTATTTTGATTAATAAAAATGTGTTCGAGCCTCATTATAACAATTTAAAAATTCATGGTCCGAAATCACAATTACATTTTCCACCAACCTAATAAGTAGGGTGTTACTACTATAATTGTAAATTTTTCCTTTTGTGTCTGTTAATATTTGCTTTATACACCGAGTTCCTTGAATGTTGGGTACATACATACTTACAATTGTTATATCTTCTTCTTGGATTGGCCCTTTGATCCCTATATAGTGTCCTTTGTCTCCTGTTAGTCTTCATTAAAGTCTATTTTGTCTGATATAAGAATATACTCCAGCTTTCTTTTAATTTCCATTTGCATGGAATACCTCTCTCTATCCCCTCCCTTTCAATCTGTATGTAATTCTATACTTTAAGTTAGTCTTTTGTACACAGCATACATATGGGTCTTATTTTATCTATGCAGCCACCTATGTCTTTGGATGGAACATTTAGTTTATTTACATTTAAGATAGTTATCAATATATATATTCTTACTGCAATTTTGCTGTTTTAGGTCTACCCCTCTCCTTCTTTTGTTCTCTTCTCTTGTGATTTGATGACTATCGTTAGTATTATGTTTGAATTTCTTTTTTTTTGTCTGTACATATTTTATATTTTGGTTTGTGGTTGTGAGATTTCTTTATAGCAATATATCAAGTTGCTGATCTCTTAATTTCAAATGCATTTTTAAGGTCCTATGTTTGTACTCTCCTCACTTCATGATTCCTGTCTTTAATTTTATATCTAATTGTTTTCTGTATCCCTTAATCGCTTATTGTGGATACAGATGATTTTACTACTTTTGTCTTTTGACCTCCCTCCTAGCTTTGTGTGTAGGTGATTTTCTACCTTTATAGTATGTTTGCATTTACTGGTAAGCTTTTTCATTTCATAATCTTCTTGTATTCCTGTGGTGGTCTTTTTTTTTCCCACCTAGAGAAGTTCCTTTAACATTTGTTTTAAAGCTGGTTTAGTGGTGCTGAATTCCTTTAGTTTTGGCTTGCCTGCAAAGCTTTTGATTTCACCATCAGATCTGAATGACAGCCTTAATGGGTAAAGTATTCTTATTGTTGTTTAGTCACTAAGTCATGTCCAACTCTTTTGTGACCTCATTGACTATAGCCCACCAGGTTCCTCTGTCCATGGAATTTCCCAGGCAAGAATACTGGAGTGGGTTGCAATTTCCTTCTCCAGGGAATCTCTCTGACCCAGGGATCGAACCCACGTCTCCTGCATTGGCGGGTGGATTCTGTACCACTGAGCCACCAGGGAAGCCCAAAGTATTCTTGGTTGCAGGTTTTTCCCTTCCCTTAAATATATCATGCCATTCCCTTCTGGCCTGCAGAATCTCTGTTGAAAAATCAGCTCCCATTGTCTTATGGGAGGTCCCTTGAATGTTATTTGCTGTATTTCCCTTGCTGCTTTTAATATTTTCACTTTATCTTTAATTTTCTCAGGTCCTTTCTCTCTCTTTTCCTTCTGAGGCCCCTATAATGTGACTATTAATGGTCCCAGAGGTCTCTTTTTGTCTTTGTTCTATTCATTGGTAGTCATTTTCACTACTTTCTCTTCCAGCTCATTGATGTGTTCTTCTGTATCATTTAATCTAATGTTAATTCTTTCTAGTGTATTTTTCATTTCAACTATTGTATTCTTCATCTCTGGCTGTTCTTTATATTTTCTGTTTGTTTAAAAAACCTTCTAACTTCTCACTCTATGTATCTACTCTCCTCCCAAGTTCTTTGATCATCTTTACAATCATTATTCTGAACTCATTTTCAGGTAGACTGCCAATCTTCACTTAAATTCTTCTTCTGAGGTTATATCTTATTTGTTTAGAACATATTCCTATGATGCCTCATTTTGTCTAATTTGCTATTTGTATTTTTATCTATGTGGGAGGTCAGTGACGTTTCTCGACCTTGGAAAAGTGGTGTTCTCTAGGAGATATCCTACGTGTCCTAGCAGTGTCATCACCTCAGCTATATGCTCTGAGCATTCCCCTTAAGAAGGCTGCATGGGTCCTTCTGTTATGGTGGGCTGATTATGCGGGAAGTTTAGTAGACTTGGTTGGCCCCTGATCCAGTTGGTTGCCAGGCCTGTCTTGTGCAGATGCTACTGGCTACTGTTTAGTGGTACCTGGTCACAAGGTAGCTGGCTGCAAAATCCTAGGGGGCCTTGGAGCTAGTGCTGGCTCACTACTGAGCAGGGTTAGGGTTTTGAAGACTCTGGAGCTGTTGCCCACTCACTGGTGGGTGAGGTCAGATCCTGGGGTTAATGCCAAACTACTGGCAAGCACAACCAATTTCTGGAGTCTGGCTGCAGTGTTCAGGGCAGCCCAGAACTCATGTCTGATCACTGAGGTGGGGAGGCCAGTTCCTAAAACAGTTGTGTATGGTGTCTAGGGTGTCCAGAAGGCTGTGTTGGCCTGCTATGGTCAAGGCAAGGGCACAACCAGTCCCAGAGTAGGTCTGGCTTGCTTCTGCTGTCTTTCCCCTACTGGGTGAGGTTGGTCTAGAGGCTAGTACAGGATTCCTGGTGGGAAGAGTTGGTGCCTACTCACTGGTAGGTAGAGCTGGTTCTTGACCCTTTGCTGGAAAGGGACATATCCAGGGGCATGTCTAGAGGTGGATATAGGGTCAAGAAGTCTTTAGAGAACCTGTCTTTTGGTGGGTGGGGATGCGTTCCCACCCAGTTTGTCGTTTGGCCTGAGGAATCCCAGCACTGACCCTTCAGGCTGCTGAATGGGGCCAGATCTTGGTGCCAGTAGCCAAGATGGTAGCAGCCGGCAACAGTGTTCATGTGTTTCAATGTTCCCCAATATGTCTCCACCAGTGTCCATGTCTCCAGGGTGAGCCGCAGCTGCTCCCTGCCTCTCCAGGACCAGCAGGTAGGTCTTGTACAGGCGCCTATCAAATTACTTCTTTCGCTCCTGCATCCTGGTATGCATGTGGTTTTGTGTGCCTCCTTTAAGAGTGAAGTGTCTATTTCCCCATTTCTGTGGGCCTCCTGCAATTAAGTACTGCTAGCCTTCAAAGCCAAATGCTCTAGGAGCTTGTCTTCCTGGTGCCAGAACCCTGGGCTTGGGAGCCTGATGTAGGACTCAGAACTCTTACTCCTGTGGGAGGACTTTTGCAATATAATTATCCTCCATGGGTTGCCAACCTGGAGAGTATGGGATTTTATTATATTGTGAGTTCAGTCTTCCTACCTCTCTTGCTATGGTTCCTTCTTTATGTCTTTAGTTGCAGAAGATCATTTCTGGTAGGTCCCACTCTTTCTCATCAATGACTGTTCTACAGAAAATTGTGATTTTGCTATTCTTATGAGGAGATGGGTTTAGGGTCTTTCTACTCTGCCATCTTGGCCTTTCCTTAGCATGAGTAAGTGGCCATATGGGCAAATGAAAGCATCCTGACAGACAGATGCTGAACTCCTTCCAGTGCTGACTCATGGGCTGAATTTTGTGCCTAATGGGAAGCAAGTTTATGATAAGAAGATTCTTAAGCAAGGCTAAACAAAGGGGTGCAGAGATTACTTGCACTCTCGGAGTTGCCATGTATTCACCCTGTTTTCATTTACTTTGCTTATATACATGGAAGTAGTCTGCTAGATGATATGATAGTTATGGTTTTGTTTTTGTTTTTAGGAATCCCTATACTGTTTTCCAATTTACATTCTCACCAATTGCACACAAGAGTTTCCTCTTCTCCATATACTCTCAAACATTTGTATACTTTTTTTTTTGGTATACTTTTTGATGACAGCTATTTTGACTGGTATGAGGCAATAGCTCATTGTGGTTATGATTTGCATTTGTCTAATAATTAGCAATGTTGAGCATCTTTTCATGTACCTATTAGCCTGTATGTCTTCTTTGGAAAAATTCCTATTCAGGTCTTCTGCCTGTTTTTTGATATTGAGGTGTATGAACTATTTACATATTTTGTATATTAAGTCCTTATTGGTCATACATTTGCAAATATTTTTTCCCATTTTGTAGGTTGTCTTTTTATTTTCTTAATGGTTTTCTTTGTTCTGTAAAAGCTTTTAAGCTTAATTAGGTCTTACTTGCTGTTTGATTTTATTTCTTTTTTAGTGTCTTATATATGTAATACCATGTAATCCAAAAATAGTTAAAGTTTTACTTCTTCCTTTCTAATTTAGATGCTTTTTATTTCTTTTCCTTGCCTAATTGCTCTGGTCAGGACTTCCAATATTATGTTGAATAAAACTGGTGAGACTGGGCATCCTTATCTCATTCCTGATCCTAGAGTAAATGCTTTGACAATGATGTTGGCTGTTGGCTTGACAAATATAGTCTTTATTTTGTTGAGGGATGTTCCCTCATGCCCCCTTTGTTGACTTTTTATCAAACTATACTAAATTTTATCAAATACTTTTTCTGCATCTAGTAAGATGCTACTATGATTTTTATCCTTCATCTTATTAAGGATAAATACACTACACTATCACAGTACACTATCAATCAGCATCACACTGATTGATCTGCAGATACCAAACCATCCTAGCATGCCTAGAAGAAACCCACTTGATCATGTGCTGATGAATTTGATTTGATAAATTCTGACTAAGAGATTTTGCAGAGACATTGGCCTGTAATTTTCTTTCCTTGTAATGTCCTTGTCTGGTTTTGGTATCAGGATAATGTTAGTCTCATAAAACAATGTTGGAAGTGTTTGATCCTCTTTTATTTTTTGGAAGAGTTTGAGAAGTATAGGTATTCTTAAATGTTGAGGACAGCTCATCAGTGAAATAGTTTGAGAAAATCATTTAACTTCGAATGGAAACATACTTACCTACATCATAGAATTTTTATATGAATTTATAACAGAAGAAAATACATGATATATTATCAAGAATCAAGTAATTATACAATAAATGTTAGGTCTCTGTTAGGTCACTTCCAAAATCCATGGAATTCTCCAGGCCAGAATACTGGAGTGGGTAGCCTTTCCCTTCTCCAGGGTATCTTCCCAATCCAGGGATCAAACCCAGGTCTCCCGCATTGCAGGGAGAGTCTTTACTAGCTGTGCCACAAGGGAGCCCAAAATAAAAGCATGTGCTCTCAAATACACACCATCTGAATATTCATTCCCACTCAGGTGTCAAGATGAGAAGGCATACAGTGAGTACTAATTTTAGCATAACCTGTGGAAATAATTCCATAAGGAAACTGCTCATTTACTCTGGTGGCTATTTTCAAGTTATGGTTACTTAAAACTCTAGATTTTAATGGAGCAAATTACCCCCATTAGGTATGACAGTAAAGAATAAAAACACTGTACTAGACAGTCGATCTCATCTACTTTGTAATCCTTGTTTAAATTAATTTTAGAAATACAACAAACCTTTGATGAAGCAACTGCTGAAGAACTTGAGGGTGAAGTGTCTCTTGATGTTTTCAAAGGCTGAACAGGTCTTTCTTTACCTATATAAGAAAATATAAAATACAATTTTCAGGATCATTTGTTTTCAACTAGACTGATTCGGTAAGTGAATAAACAAAGGACAGAGGTCATATATTTATTTTAATACTGAAATCTTTATTACATTATTAAATTAAATTTGTTAATATCTAAATCTCTCTTATAGACTGGGCACCATTGAAAATTTCAAATAATCTAGTACCAAAGGACTGTACACATGATGGCAGTCTAGATCATATCAGTGCCAGTTAGCAAACATGGAACAACAGAGAAGACCTGAGGAAAGGCAAGACCATTTTAAAATTTGCTTCCTCTTCCAAATTCTGAAAAACTAACTTTTAATGCATCACACACAATAAAAATCCAATGGAGATTATTATATAAATACTACAAAAGAGAATTAGCTAACTATTAGCTAATTATGCAGAAGCTCAAGAGAAAGAATTTAGCAGGTATTTATGAAATGTTTAAAAAAATAAAAATAAAAACTAGAACACTGTAATACAGTACTAATCCAGTACCTGATATAAGTGCTCAAATATATATTAAATGATTGATAATAAATCCATATGAGATAAAGTCACTAGCCTTTATCTTTAGTCACTTCAGACACACCCAAAGTACTCTATGTATATATTATTGCTTTTATGGAAATTTAGGCCAGAAAATAAATTTAAATATTACTTTAGCCAGTTCAAACAACAATAACAAAAAAGGTTGAGCTAAACATAATTTTTTAAATAACAGTGAGCTGTTACTAATAGAAAAACATTTCATTAAATTGACTATATGTCAAATGTAACATATATTCTCTGCTTTCAAGGGCTAGGAAACTTTAACTATGGAGAGAAGAAAAAGTAGCACCAAGTTTGGAGTGGCACAGAAACTGGTCAACGCTAGATAGTGGGTTATGGCCAGGAAAGCAGTGAAGAGCAAAAGCAGAGACAAATGACCTTCAAACTGAAGCAAAGCCAGCTTCAGTCAAAAATCCTCCTAAGTTCTTCCTGCTGTGGTCACAATAGCTAAGTAAGGACCTGGAGGCTCAAGGGCTTCCAACTACCTGGAGAAGTAGTGAATAACATCTCTTCCCAATGTCCTGAAGATCTGAAAAGGCTTTATCAAGACACCCCCACACCTCTCCCCACCCACAACATGTGCATATGTGTGAAGATATTTTTGATCACCTCAAATGGGTGAGTGCCATTGGCACATGACAAATAGAGGTTAGGGATGCTGCTAAACATCCTACAAATGAACAGAACAGACCTCCACAATAAAGAATTATCCAGTCTCAAATGTTAATAGTGCTGAGGTTGAAGACTCCCCTGCTATAGGTACAGTACTCCAACTCTGAAGCTCCAATAGTCTTTATAAAGACAGAATTCTAGAATCTTTTAACTTGTGGTACCATTAAGAGACTTTCATACTAAGCATGTTTAAAAGTTCTTATAAACCTTAAAAATCAAAAGTAAAAGGGGATACCAATCATCACTATATCCCCAAATGACTAAGAACATGGTTTATTCAGTCATTCTCTGCTGAATTTCCACTGTACATGGCAAATCCCACATCATAATGTGACAGTATCAGTCCATCCCATCGCATCTAAAACTCCTAGAGAAGCTTATTTTTTTTCTGAATACCCAAGGCCTGCCTTTAAGCAAAGAGTAGGTGCTCAAAAATTGGTGAAGAGATTAATTATTTTTCTATCCTTAGGACACAATGACCTCTTCAGTATATTCTGATAAATATTTCCTTCAAAGATGAAGAACTGGACCAATCAGTACAGCACACTATGTTAATTAAAGGCATAATTACAGGCTCAATTCTGGCACACAGCAGCTAAACATAGCAAAAAAAAAAAACTTTCACAAGCAGCTGTTAATCTCTTACTTAGCATTTCCTTTACAAATAAAACATCAACACTACAGGCATGCCAAGTATGATGTCAAAGTGTTGTCTTAGGATCTCTCATGATTTTAGCTGCATAAGGCTAATTTAAGCAGATTTCAACCAATCTCACTGTGCAGAAGCAAAGGAACACTGAAGGCTAGGGCAGTGGTTGATCAAATATCAGCATATACTCACATACACCAGTTACATGAAGGGGAAGGACAGGCAAGAAGCAAAGGATAAACGAAAAAGAATGATACAGATGGCAGCAGAAAGAGCACAAAAACAAAAAATAGAAATGTCCTGACCCTACTGCTGTTAGATTCTATCTGNTGTGCCTAATGGGAAGCAAGTTTATGATAAGAAGATTCTTAAGCAAGGCTAAACAAAGGGGTGCAGAGATTACTTGCACTCTCGGAGTTGCCATGTATTCACCCTGTTTTCATTTACTTTGCTTATATACATGGAAGTAGTCTGCTAGATGATATGATAGTTATGGTTTTGTTTTTGTTTTTAGGAATCCCTATACTGTTTTCCAATTTACATTCTCACCAATTGCACACAAGAGTTTCCTCTTCTCCATATACTCTCAAACATTTGTATACTTTTTTTTTGGTATACTTTTTGATGACAGCTATTTTGACTGGTATGAGGCAATAGCTCATTGTGGTTATGATTTGCATTTGTCTAATAATTAGCAATGTTGAGCATCTTTTCATGTACCTATTAGCCTGTATGTCTTCTTTGGAAAAATTCCTATTCAGGTCTTCTGCCTGTTTTTTGATATTGAGGTGTATGAACTATTTACATATTTTGTATATTAAGTCCTTATTGGTCATACATTTGCAAATATTTTTTCCCATTTTGTAGGTTGTCTTTTTATTTTCTTAATGGTTTTCTTTGTTCTGTAAAAGCTTTTAAGCTTAATTAGGTCTCACTTGCTGTTTGATTTTATTTCTTTTTTAGTGTCTTATATATGTAATACCATGTAATCCAAAAATAGTTAAAGTTTTACTTCTTCCTTTCTAATTTAGATGCTTTTTATTTCTTTTCCTTGCCTAATTGCTCTGGTCAGGACTTCCAATATTATGTTGAATAAAACTGGTGAGACTGGGCATCCTTATCTCATTCCTGATCCTAGAGTAAATGCTTTGACAATGATGTTGGCTGTTGGCTTGACAAATATAGTCTTTATTTTGTTGAGGGATGTTCCCTCATGCCCCCTTTGTTGACTTTTTATCAAACTATACTAAATTTTATCAAATACTTTTTCTGCATCTAGTAAGATGCTACTATGATTTTTATCCTTCATCTTATTAAGGATAAATACACTACACTATCACAGTACACTATCAATCAGCATCACACTGATTGATCTGCAGATACCAAACCATCCTAGCATGCCTAGAAGAAACCCACTTGATCATGTGCTGATGAATTTGATTTGATAAATTCTGACTAAGAGATTTTGCAGAGACATTGGCCTGTAATTTTCTTTCCTTGTAATGTCCTTGTCTGGTTTTGGTATCAGGATAATGTTAGTCTCATAAAACAATGTTGGAAGTGTTTGATCCTCTTTTATTTTTTGGAAGAGTTTGAGAAGTATAGGTATTCTTAAATGTTGAGGACAGCTCATCAGTGAAATAGTTTGAGAAAATCATTTAACTTCGAATGGAAACATACTTACCTACATCATAGAATTTTTATATGAATTTATAACAGAAGAAAATACATGATATATTATCAAGAATCAAGTAATTATACAATAAATGTTAGGTCTCTGTTAGGTCACTTCCAAAATCCATGGAATTCTCCAGGCCAGAATACTGGAGTGGGTAGCCTTTCCCTTCTCCAGGGTATCTTCCCAATCCAGGGATCAAACCCAGGTCTCCCGCATTGCAGGGAGAGTCTTTACTAGCTGTGCCACAAGGGAGCCCAAAATAAAAGCATGTGCTCTCAAATACACACCATCTGAATATTCATTCCCACTCAGGTGTCAAGATGAGAAGGCATACAGTGAGTACTAATTTTAGCATAACCTGTGGAAATAATTCCATAAGGAAACTGCTCATTTACTCTGGTGGCTATTTTCAAGTTATGGTTACTTAAAACTCTAGATTTTAATGGAGCAAATTACCCCCATTAGGTATGACAGTAAAGAATAAAAACACTGTACTAGACAGTCGATCTCATCTACTTTGTAATCCTTGTTTAAATTAATTTTAGAAATACAACAAACCTTTGATGAAGCAACTGCTGAAGAACTTGAGGGTGAAGTGTCTCTTGATGTTTTCAAAGGCTGAACAGGTCTTTCTTTACCTATATAAGAAAATATAAAATACAATTTTCAGGATCATTTGTTTTCAACTAGACTGATTCGGTAAGTGAATAAACAAAGGACAGAGGTCATATATTTATTTTAATACTGAAATCTTTATTACATTATTAAATTAAATTTGTTAATATCTAAATCTCTCTTATAGACTGGGCACCATTGAAAATTTCAAATAATCTAGTACCAAAGGACTGTACACATGATGGCAGTCTAGATCATATCAGTGCCAGTTAGCAAACATGGAACAACAGAGAAGACCTGAGGAAAGGCAAGACCATTTTAAAATTTGCTTCCTCTTCCAAATTCTGAAAAACTAACTTTTAATGCATCACACACAATAAAAATCCAATGGAGATTATTATATAAATACTACAAAAGAGAATTAGCTAACTATTAGCTAATTATGCAGAAGCTCAAGAGAAAGAATTTAGCAGGTATTTATGAAATGTTTAAAAAAATAAAAATAAAAACTAGAACACTGTAATACAGTACTAATCCAGTACCTGATATAAGTGCTCAAATATATATTAAATGATTGATAATAAATCCATATGAGATAAAGTCACTAGCCTTTATCTTTAGTCACTTCAGACACACCCAAAGTACTCTATGTATATATTATTGCTTTTATGGAAATTTAGGCCAGAAAATAAATTTAAATATTACTTTAGCCAGTTCAAACAACAATAACAAAAAAGGTTGAGCTAAACATAATTTTTTAAATAACAGTGATTTCATTAAATTGACTATATGTCAAATGTAACATATATTCTCTGCTTTCAAGGGCTAGGAAACTTTAACTATGGAGAGAAGAAAAAGTAGCACCAAGTTTGGAGTGGCACAGAAACTGGTCAACGCTAGATAGTGGGTTATGGCCAGGAAAGCAGTGAAGAGCAAAAGCAGAGACAAATGACCTTCAAACTGAAGCAAAGCCAGCTTCAGTCAAAAATCCTCCTAAGTTCTTCCTGCTGTGGTCACAATAGCTAAGTAAGGACCTGGAGGCTCAAGGGCTTCCAACTACCTGGAGAAGTAGTGAATAACATCTCTTCCCAATGTCCTGAAGATCTGAAAAGGCTTTATCAAGACACCCCCACACCTCTCCCCACCCACAACATGTGCATATGTGTGAAGATATTTTTGATCACCTCAAATGGGTGAGTGCCATTGGCACATGACAAATAGAGGTTAGGGATGCTGCTAAACATCCTACAAATGAACAGAACAGACCTCCACAATAAAGAATTATCCAGTCTCAAATGTTAATAGTGCTGAGGTTGAAGACTCCCCTGCTATAGGTACAGTACTCCAACTCTGAAGCTCCAATAGTCTTTATAAAGACAGAATTCTAGAATCTTTTAACTTGTGGTACCATTAAGAGACTTTCATACTAAGCATGTTTAAAAGTTCTTATAAACCTTAAAAATCAAAAGTAAAAGGGGATACCAATCATCACTATATCCCCAAATGACTAAGAACATGGTTTATTCAGTCATTCTCTGCTGAATTTCCACTGTACATGGCAAATCCCACATCATAATGTGACAGTATCAGTCCATCCCATCGCATCTAAAACTCCTAGAGAAGCTTATTTTTTTTCTGAATACCCAAGGCCTGCCTTTAAGCAAAGAGTAGGTGCTCAAAAATTGGTGAAGAGATTAATTATTTTTCTATCCTTAGGACACAATGACCTCTTCAGTATATTCTGATAAATATTTCCTTCAAAGATGAAGAACTGGACCAATCAGTACAGCACACTATGTTAATTAAAGGCATAATTACAGGCTCAATTCTGGCACACAGCAGCTAAACATAGCAAAAAAAAAAAACTTTCACAAGCAGCTGTTAATCTCTTACTTAGCATTTCCTTTACAAATAAAACATCAACACTACAGGCATGCCAAGTATGATGTCAAAGTGTTGTCTTAGGATCTCTCATGATTTTAGCTGCATAAGGCTAATTTAAGCAGATTTCAACCAATCTCACTGTGCAGAAGCAAAGGAACACTGAAGGCTAGGGCAGTGGTTGATCAAATATCAGCATATACTCACATACACCAGTTACATGAAGGGGAAGGACAGGCAAGAAGCAAAGGATAAACGAAAAAGAATGATACAGATGGCAGCAGAAAGAGCACAAAAACAAAAAATAGAAATGTCCTGACCCTACTGCTGTTAGATTCTATCTGACAATGTCTCTTCTATAGATCTCAACCTCCTCTGAGGTGGCTGCTTCTAACCAGGAATGGGCTAGCTTATATAACAAACCCACTTACCTACCCAAATCCTACTACGTGAGTCTGCTGTTGTTCAACTCTGGTTCCCACAGTAGACTAACGGAAGAGTTTATACACTTTCCCATTTCTATAACCTCTATCAATTATAACCCCCCACCCTTCACAATCCCAAACCAAAATCTAGCTCAAAACTCACCTCTTTCTGGCCTTCCTTCGTTCTGCCGTTTGTAGCAGGCACCAGTACGCACGGATTCTAGGGAAAGGTGGGCAGGGAGGAATTAACACCAGCACCTCTGTGCCCAGGAGGAACAAGAGAAGAACCCAGAAGTAGGAATAATGAGAACAGGAACTTCTGAGCATTTGCTGGTAACCCTAACATCTTTCCTACCCTGTCTTCAAGTTGGGCTGCCTGAGCAAACACCACTAAAGAGAAATAAATAACAAAACAGGAGAAAAACTCTGTTAAGATTCTGTCCAACAATGGTGAATGAAAAACGAGGCTAACTAAGGATAGCATGGCCAGAAAGTCATGAAAAGAGGACCCTATAATAAAACATCGGAAGTTAAAGACAGGTATCACACATCTTACTCATCAGTATAAGCATCTAATCTAATCTCCTCCATAAAGTAAATATATAAAGGATTAAAGAATGACACCAAAAAATCAAGAGTAATCACCCCTAGAAATCAAAAGAGACACCTGAGAAAGTTTTCATGGTACATCACACCAGTTCCCTGGTCATACGATGACTACCTGCAGGTAGCTGTTCTGATTTGTTCTCAACAGGTAGCCTGTTACAAGTTCTTAATATTTTGCCATTTGCTTTCATGCCTTTGTACTTTTCTGTCTGTCATCCTATATCTTCTTACCTTTCTCTCTCTTCTTTGTTGGTTATTACTCCTTAAATATGAATGTTCCTCCTATCCTCAATCTTTTTTGTTCTGTTCTTCTTATTTGGCTCCGATCAATACTAAGGAAACAAGACAAATGTCTCTCAACTCTTTTCACTCATACTTCTATATTTCTAATGGACAGAATGCTACTCTGTAGGTACTTGGCCATTACCTCAAATTCATCTTATATGTGATCTTAGAAAGCAGAAACTAACTCCTACTTGACCATGTTGGCAACAGGACTCAATACTTTCCTCTCTTTGCTGTGACTTGGAAAAAAAAAGTTCTAAAGTAGGATGAAGGAAAGAAATTAGGAAAGAAAATTCTAAAGTTGGCAATATAGAAATAAAAATCCCAGTTACTATATTAGTGAGTGAAAGAATAAATGGTGAGGAAGAAAATGAACAAGAATTTCAAATACTGATTCCACAGACTATAAAGTTCTTCCCATGCAGGTGAAATAAAAGCCAAAGAAGCAGCTCATTGTTCCAACAAACACCCAGAAGTTTGTAAGAATTTAACAATATTCACTGTCTCTTTGAATATAGTAGCTGTAAATCTGATATGATCTTTCAAAAACATACTTTCTTGCTCATGTGTTCTGATGAAAGCAACGATAAACTTAACGAGACTCATCCAATCAAGCACTATTAATTATTGATAACCCATATAGGAACAAAATACGTTGCTAGGGAAAAAAATTTTTAAGTATCGCTGGAGAGAGAATGAAGTTAGGGCTATATCTTGCAAACTATTAAATGCTTTGTACAATGCCTGATACAAGAGTAAAATTAGATATTTCTGAAAGTCTTATCAATAAAAAATAGACAAGAGCACTGGTAGTACATTCATCTCTCCTTTGATACCTGAAGCTTTAAAAGAGAAATTAAGATATGAACAAATGAAGATGTGATGACTACAAAGATGCTAAGGAAATCATTTTTCTGAATCATGGATGAAGATGTGCAAATTTGGGGCTCTCGGTTAGGAAAAACATGATTTCTCAGCAATCTACTTGTTGATTCAAGAAATTATGAAACAAGGAATTCCCTGGCAGTTCAGTGATTAGGACTCTGTGCTTCCACTGCAAGGGAAAAGGTGTGATCCTTGGTTAGGATCCTGCATGCCACGTGGCATGGCCAAAAAAAGGCCATGAAACAGAAAAAAGGAGGAGACACAAGAAAATGGTCCTTGTGGTAAAGACACCAAAAAACTAAAGAAAAAACAACCAAACAACCACAAGGGTAGAAAAAGCTCTATACCACTACTGCTTCCCCAAAATAACCAACTTTTGGAGGTAAGAGATGCAAACAGTTAAAATTAAGACATATTAACTATGAACACATGGAAGTGAATTTCCAAAAAGTATGAAGTGTGCTACTGGTAGAACATACAAGCCCTAAAACAGGGATGCTATATATGTCTACACACGTGAAAATGCCATTATTTGACGACTGTTTCAGAACCTCCATCATTTAAGTAGGTGCCAGGAAAGCTATAGCTGACCTCCTAGGATTCACCCAGAAAACTCACAGCCAAAGCTCTCTTGTGATTAAACCACAGGTTCTCAGACAAAAAGAATATACTGGGGAATCTAATTCAATAGCACATTTACAGCTTGGATCAGTTAAACAGTCTAAGATTAAATGCCCACTCTTCAGGTATCACCTAAAATGTCTGTTCCCATGAAATGACCTGTCTCCTTCTCTAGATATAAACTCAGAGGGCGAGGACTGGATCTATCTTGCTTGGCAAATCTTTTATGTAAAATATATTCTTGTTGAATGATTTTATGAGTTATGTTGTTCAGTTGCCAAGTTGGGTCCGCCTTTTGTGACCCTATGGACTGCAACATGCCAGGCTCCTCTGTCCTCCACTATCTCTGAGTTTACTCAAATTCATGTCCACTGAATCAGTGATGCTATCCAACCATCTCATCCTCTGCTGCTCCCTTCTCCGTTTGCCTTCAATTATTTCCAGCATCAGGATATTTTCCAATAAGCCAGCTCTTCACATCAGGTGGCCAAAATATTTATGAGTACTGAACACAAATAAAGTAACTTTCAAGCTAAGAAACACTATTATATTCAGCGTATAAGAAAATAGGTTTCTACTGTGTAATAAACATGATCTGATGTAAAGCCTACTTCCATGTTCCCATTATTACTCTACACCTGCACAGAAAAGCTTTCTTTCTAAAGGCAGAACTAAATCTCTAAATTTCATTGGAATTTCAGCTATTATCCAAAAATTCGCATGGACTTCCAAATTCATTCACAGCAAAAAGTCTTAAGACATGTCTTCTTTCTCGTTAAACTGAAGTTTAATAATAGAGTCTAATTTCCAAAGATACTCTTCTCAAAATAGTATTTTTAATTTCTGTACATTTTCAGTTATCATGGAAAATGTGCTTTCAAAATTAAACAATGATTAACACTGTCTTTCTTTAAAATATCTTCCATTCTTAACAATGGCTGCTGATTTCAAGAAAATAATGGAGACTAGATTCAAAGTTGGAGCTATATAAAATCAGATACAGACCAATGAAAGCAATAAACCTGTAAATCTTCCACAGTAATGACGTCTAAAAAATTCAACCAAAATGGCACATGGTGGTGGTGGTTTAGTCGCTAACTCGTGTACGACACTTTCGACCCCATAGTCTGTAGCCCACTAGGCTCCTCTGTCCATGGGATTTTACAGGCAAGAATACTGGAGTGGGTTGCCATTTCCTTCTCCAAGGGATATTCCTGACCTAGGAATCAAACCTAAGTCTTCTCCACTGCAGGCAGATGATTACCAACTGAGCTATGAGGGAAGCCTGATTTATATATGAGCATCACTGGTAAATTTGACATTAACCTGCAGCAAATGTTTAGAACGAATTAACAAAGAGTTTGCAAGTGCATACAGGATCATCCCTAGGAATCACAACAGATTTTACACAACAAAGCAAAGCAATCTTTATGTTATTGCTTCCAAAGAGGAAATGCTTTGTGATTCTCAAGTGGAAAAGAAAAAAATATGGGGGAATCACAAATGGTTGAGTAATAGCAAATCATTTAGATACATGGTCCACAGAGGGACGTGCCTAGAGGTTTCTATATTAGAACTTATGCTACTCAAATTAATCATTAATGATTAATACAAAACATAAAGTATACCTCATTTATGGATAAAACAAACTGCTTTTATCTGCTGTTGTACATAGAGTCACTAAAGAGACTTTAAGACCTTTATGGAAGAGAATTGTAAGCCAAAGTTAATTAAATGAAATACAGCATTCCTAGATTATTTTTTAATATATTAACCACAAATGAATAACTGTACCTGAAAAAAGTATAAGCTGCAGCGTTTTTCTTTTTCGTCATATTATTATAATATATGTGAAAACGGCCTAGATTGCAGTCGCCTGCAGTTTCAATAAAGGCCAGTAACACAATATGGTTGACAAAAGTTCACTTCTGGCATTACAACTTAAAAGGAATAGAAAGAAAATTAGGAAAGTAAAAGGTATGAAAACCATGTTGAATAAAAGGAAGCACTGAAGGAAGTAAATATATTTAAATCTGGGAAAAAAAAAATCAAAGAGATTATGATGGTACTTTTCAAATTTGCAAAAGACTCCAACATAAATAGAAATATCTTTACAGCTCTAAGAAAAATAACTAGTATTAAGTAGCTGTTACAAGAAAAGGTTTAAAAAAAATTTTTTTTAATGAGTTATATAAAAACAGAAAGACTGGCCTGTGATGTAGAAAACTTCATGGGAAGTACTTTAATAAAAAGTCTCCCATACTGATATGGAAGACTCTGGTGTTATTATTAACACTATTATCCTAAACATAAGGTAAGTAGCAAGAGTATAAGATAGGAAAACAGTGGGATTCATCAGAGAGAGGGGAAAGAAAAAGGAAATAAATATCTGAGAGAGAGCTGACAAACAGGGAATGTCTGGTTATATTACTCAGAATAAAAATAACTTCAAGTAAAAATATAAATGGTATATATAACAAAACAATTTTAACTATAACAGTATAATAACAAGGGGAAAGGAAATGAGGCTAACCAGAACAACCTATACTGTTAACATGTAAATATGAACGATAATAAGGGAAAAAAAATATTATCATATATCATAGTCACAGCTATGATCAGGTTAGTCCACTTAAGTTATGGGCAGAAAATTCTTAAATGTGAACACAAGATGCATACAGTTTGATTTATGAAGATAATCAGCCTACAGTAGTACAAAGTTCCATAGGATTTAACTCAAAACACTAAGAAAAAATTTAATTAAATAACATGTATGGACATGTGTGCACAAAACAGGAAATAAACAACTGAGATGAAAAAGTTAACAATCATTGTGACTTATAATTAAGCACATAAGAGATATAGTAAATGCATAGAAGAATTATGAATAAATAGTCATAAAATGATTGCCATGGACAAACTATCAATGATCATTAAAATGAGTAAAATTTCTCTACAAAGTATTAAAATAATCAAAACATTATATGTTAAAAAATTAACAAAATGAGAGCATATGGAATAAGAAATTATTTTTACCTGTTACTTACAGAAGCATTTAAAATCTTTGTCAAAATTTCAATTTCCAGAAAACTAAATTAACCCACTACTGGTAAATTAGCCCAGTTTAAGTGACTGATAATTGAAGGACCACATTTCTCAGCTCTTTTTTAAATTTTTTGCATAAACGCAAGGTACAACCAATATTTGGGAGATGTATATTTAAAGCAAAAATCAGTACCACAAATATATAAAATAACAATTACTTTTTCCATTTGTTGTTTAAAGTAAGACTTTATTAACTTTTTGGAAGATTTCTCATGTAACTGTTCTGAAAACTATTTAATGAAAGGAGTAAAAAAAAAAACTTTGTAACAGTTCAGCCCCAATAGCTGAGGAATCAACCAAAGCAATCTGTAAAGAGAACTTTCCCAGGGAAA
The DNA here is from genome assembly GCA_006410875.1 of Neotragus pygmaeus. NCBI lineage: Eukaryota > Metazoa > Chordata > Mammalia > Artiodactyla > Bovidae > Neotragus > Neotragus pygmaeus. The sequence continues at coordinate 1,325,946 of SJYV01019664.1, forward strand.
CAACTTTTTTCCTTGACTGAAGAACTTCACATTCAAAGTTAAATGACTTGAGAAAATAAACATGAAGGCATTAAGAAAGTTGTACACTCTCTTTCATTCAATTCACACCAGATTTTAGTCTCCCAATTTTTTGTTATCTTTCCATCATTGCAAGATATTAAACCTATTAGACCTGTAAGGATGGGAAAAGCATATTAGAGACACAAACTGGAGCGTCACATTGTGGCTCCATATTGCATCTCAAGATTTCAGAGTTTTGGCCACTACCTACCAGACCAAATGCAGATTGAAGATATCACCCTAGAAATCTGTTTTAGAGGAAAAATGAAAAAAACAAGGCTAAGTCACCAATAATTTAAATAACTTAACAGTTTCACTACAAGATCTAAGGAAGGATTTCCAGCTTCCACTTTACTAGTTTTGTTTAAAAGGCTTCAAATCTGTTTCAAAAGATACTGTCTTCCTCTTAACCAAATTACTAATAGATCTGGATTTAAGTCATACACATCTAAAAACATATGTCCCTAGAAGGTATCTGGCTAATTTTGGATATTTATGTCTGTGCGTGTGAGCATACCTTAGATTTAGAGGCTGTTTATCTCCTTGAAGGGTAAGGGGAGAGGAAGGAAGTAAAGGAAAGGAGAAGTTACCAAACTTTTAACACTGAACTCCACAGTAAAACTTTCAATTACCTGGAACTAGTCCAAGAATATTTTAAGCAATCAGGCATGTGTTGAGTCACTATAGTTGTTTTAAAACCTTCAAATGGGATTCTTACCTTCCGCAAGGCCATTCATACACATATATCCAAAATATGTATTTTGGAAGCCCCACTCTACCTAGCTCTGGAAATAGCAGACAAGTGATAAACGTTTGTTAAATACAGGAATCCAGCAACAGCTACAATGGAGATAATCTAATGATCTTAAGCAAAGATTGTTAAATTAAAAATCTTATTATTTGAAAAAAAAGTTAAAACGAAGGGAAAGAAAGAATAAATTTCTGATTTTTGTATGTTGGCTTATAATTCCTTCTACCTAGAAGATACTTCTCTAGTCATACAAGTCTGAAATAAAAGATGAGTCCAAACGTCATCTCCTCCATGGCACGTTCTTCCATCCCCAGAGTGAGAATCTCTTACTTAGACCTGCTTATGTCATGTTAACTCATTTACAAAGTATCAAGTCTTACATCAAAGTTATACTTCACATGTCACATTTATTATACTGATAAACTTGCTATTAGTTGTGGGAAAATACATATACATTCTAATTCCTTGGTGACAGGGACACTGTTCTAACATAACACTCTGGATATAGAAGGCATGAGGAATTGTTTTGTGAATGAGCACAACGGCAGGTGGTCGAGTCCAGAATGATAAAACAGGAATATTTTACCTATGAAAGTTGCTTCATTTATTTATTCCAACCAATACTGAGCAACTGGGCCAGGGTGACACGCACTGAATGCCATGCATGTCTGGGTACTTAAAAAAAAAAAAAAAATGGAGGTTGGCAAAGAATGAATCGAAGGTAGGTTTTAGCTCTAAATTCTCTAAGGCTATACCTTATATTCAAGGGAATCACTAATATTTTTCATGAAAAACATAAATGATTTCCCCTAGTGACAGAGGTTAAAGGAGGTTGGATCAACCCAGGAATTAGCAAAACATATAGGAGTGTGTGACTCGCCAACATGATTACAAACACACCTCCTCTACACTGATACTTCACTGAAGAAGTGAAATATCATGCGGACTACAACTTGAAATGGTTCCAAGACGTGTTATGACATTCATTATACTGTTCTACTTTTCTGTAAGTTTGAAAACTTTCAAGTAAAGAGTTAAAAATAATATATATATCTAATAACACATATAATGCTATCTGACTCAGTATACCCTNACAACTTGAAATGGTTCCAAGACGTGTTATGACATTCATTATACTGTTCTACTTTTCTGTAAGTTTGAAAACTTTCAAGTAAAGAGTTAAAAATAATATATATATCTAATAACACATATAATGCTATCTGACTCAGTATACCCTGACTGTTGGAGGCTGCAAAAAAACCAAAAAGAACTCTTAACTTAAAAATACATACTTTTATGTTGAGGCTGATGGAAAGAATAAGTTTTGCTTCTTTCTGGAGAGTAACTTCTACTGCTGACACTGGAGCCAGATCTGCTGTGTGGAGAATCCTTTCGGCCTACAGATGACTCTCTGAAAATAGGAGTGTCTCTTTTATGAGGTGACCGGTCTCTCACATAATGGGAAGAGTAGAAATTTTTTCTTCTAAAGCTGTCTCTCATGTCCCTTTGAAGTAAAAATAAATAAGTTAATTATATCTTGTATTCTCTATACATAAGAACAAATAGCAAAAGATCTGGTCATACACTCTTTATGTTGTAATTTTTGTTCCCTTTTTCTACAATCACCTACCTTCTGAAATCAGTCAATAAAATGAAGCTTTATCAGTAACATATTTAGAATGCAGCATTTTTTTAGTTTGGTTAACCATGGGGTTATGTGTAAAAGTTACTTATTTTAAGCAAGCACAAAAATTTGTACATGTGAAAAACATAGCCATATAGTTTCTACTTCTGTTTACTACTAACAACACACCACACAGCTACTACTCTCTCAAAGACTCCTAGAAAATGCCAAAGATCTCCCCAGTGAGACAGTTCTTGGCCTATTATCCTCATCTAAGCATAGCATTGAACACTTTTCAACTGGTGCAATTCCCCACCAACCTGCCCCATGATAATCTGGCAGAGTTTACAGACACTTTTGTTGTTACAATTGGAGAGGAGGGAATGCAACTGGTACCAAGATGCTACCAAAATGCTAAAATGCCCAGAACAGCTCCCACACATACAGAGTAAAAAATGATGCGATTCAAAGTGCTAACAATGCCAAGGTTGAGAAACCATGGTATACACTTATTAAATCCTTGCTCTCTGAGTTTATAACAGAGTGTTGCCCATCTCTAAATACCAACTTTTTGTATCACCTTTACTTATACAAGTTAAATTAACTTATTAAGCAATATCATCAACGCAAAGCAGAAAGCAAGCCCAAGTAATAAAGATTTATAAAGCAAAACTATCATTAAAACATCAAAGCAAATTAAAATTAATAAAACTATTGAGACACAAGTTTCTATTTAAAAAAACACTTGGAGTCAAACAGGTTTTAACTGAAGATTTAGCAAATATACCTCCATACTGAAATTACAGAACATTACACTCTAGACAGAAGAATGATAAAAAGATGAGCCAATTGCCATGAAATTTCAAATGCTCAGAAAATAATTTCAGCATACTGACTTGCAGTTCTTAATATGCAACCAGATTGTTGTCTTTAACTATTAATACCCAAACTATATTGTCTTTACAGATATAATGAAGCTCCTCGGTGCAAAAGTAGAAAATAGTTAAAACATGTTACAATAAATGNATTTCAGCATACTGACTTGCAGTTCTTAATATGCAACCAGATTGTTGTCTTTAACTATTAATACCCAAACTATATTGTCTTTACAGATATAATGAAGCTCCTCGGTGCAAAAGTAGAAAATAGTTAAAACATGTTACAATAAATGAACTCAAACAAAATATTAATACTGAAATAAGCCACTAAAACTATAAGAGTCATAGCAGAATCACTGAGAGCTGAAGTAAGTAGCCATATATGTATTACACAGATTTTAGAACTACCAGGGGCTGAGGACCCAACGGTGAAGCACATACACGTGGCCCCTGCCATGAGGGAACTCCCAGGCTAGTGGGAGAGACTGGTACTAAATGTACAGACGAAATGTGCAGCCAATAGTGTGTGCTGGGAGACCAATTAGGAGCACTGTTAGTCCAGGCAAGAGGCAGTGGTGATTTAGATACGGTGGAAGCAGGGGAAGCATCACAAATTCAACATGCACAAGAAAGCGGTTTTGTAGACTCGATGGGACAAGGTAAACATTTGATTTTTCTGTGTGAGAGACGGTGGATGCCAAGATGATATCATATTCTGGCACAGTGGATTACTGAAATGAGAAAGCAGACCTGAGAATCAGGTACAGAGTAGGAGAGCCACATTTAGATTCAATCATGCTGTCTTTCAGATGCTCATGTTAACAGGCTGGTAAGCAACTAAAACTGGTGACAAGCCCGGAAGAGGTTACTGGTTATAATTATAAATTTGTCTGCAAATAGGCAGCATTTAAAGCCTTTGGTATAGATGAAATCAAAGGATAAAAAGCAGAAGGGCTAGAATCCAAGGCTAGAAAACTACCACACTGAGAAGGATGGGCTGTCTGAGAAGACTGGAAGAGTGAGAGGCGACAAGAACATGAGGGACAGGAGAGTGAGTGATCAGGGAAAGAGAGGGAAGAGTACTCCACGCAGGAGAATAAAAGTTTCCCACAGTGAAAGTCAATGAGCTTTACCTGACAACTCACTCAGGAATGGAGAAGAACAGGGCCACATTCAGAGGAAAGACAGCCTGTTTTCTCTGGAGGGAAAGGCAAGATGAAATGCTGACTTACAGTTTCCTAATCCTGACACCAGATGGCAGTAAAATCACAATAGCACAATTCAGAGCCATCAGTGGCTTGGTGTGGCTAAAGATACACATGGGGGAAGTACATGTTAGATTTTAAAATCTCAGAGCAGAATAACATCTCTCCTCTCCTTCATACCAACCTCTCCTACTGACCATCAGATTAAACAAAAACATCACAGTAGGCATCATCTGCCTAAGTATACGGTACTACTTTACCCAAGTCATTTATTCACATGCATATTTATACATATTTTTCATATCTATATATCTATGTCCTAATATATAAAAGGCACTATGGAGAATTATTCTAGCTCTAAAGAAGCTCAGTATCTAATTGTGGGGATGGGGAGAAAATGTTTCAGAATGTTGTACTATCGTTCAGAAGAGAAGTATATATTAATAGATGAAAAACTGACCAAGAAGTCTTTAGGAAAAGTTAAAATTTAGATCAACAATGTCTAAGAGAAACATAATCAGGCCACAGATAATGTAGTAAGAGTTCAAAAGTAAAGAGAAACAGGTGAATTTTAGCAATATTTTACTTAACCCAATATACTCAAAATATTATCAACATGTAATCAATATTCTAAAATTTAGTGAGATATTTTATATTCTTTTTCATCTTACATCTTGAAAATCAAGTGTGTATTTTATATTTACACAACATCTCAGTCTGAACTGGCCAGATTTCAAGTGCTCAACAGGCACATTTAGCCAGTGGCTCCCATACTAAACAGCACAAATTTAGATGTTTGGGAAAAGCAGTCCAAGTTTCAAGAAAAAGCAGAGAAGGATTAAAGGATACGCAAACAAGAACAGTGAAAAGTTTAAAAGGCTATAATTGAAAAACAAAGGAAGAAACTTTCAAAAAGAGAAAAGATAGTTAATATCAAATACTGCAGAAACTGGAAGAGATCTTTGAATTTAAAACCTAAGAGTCACAATTCCAGTGAGTGGGCTGACCAGTGAAACTCTGGAAACCAAATCAGACTATAAGAAACTATATCTACTAAAGGGATTAAACTATCACTTTTCTTCCAAAAAAGAAGTTTGGCAGAAGGAAGGAGGAAGAGAAATTGGGACAATGCTCTGAGAAAAGGGGCTTATCTGGATATATTTGGAAAGTGAAAGTTGCTCAGTTGTGTCCTACTCTTTGCGACTCCATGGACCATACAGTCCATGGAATTCTCCAGGCCAGAAATACTGGAGCGGGTAGCCTTTCCCTTCTCCAGGAGTCTTCCCAAGTAACATACTTCGGTTGTTTATGCCACAAAGGTTAAAGTCACTCAGAGTTTTCGATTCTTTGTGAGCCCATGGACTTCACAATCCATGGAATTCTCCAGGCCAGAATACTGGAGTGGGTAGCCTTTCCCTTCTCCGGGGGTCTTCCCAACACAGGGATCACCAACATCTCCCACATTGCAGGTAGATTCTTTACCAGCTGAGCCACCAGGGAAGCCCGAGAATACTGGAGTGCGTAGCCTGTCCCTTCTCCAGCGGATCTTCCTGACCCAAGAATCGAACTGGGGTTTCCTGCACTGTAGGTAGACTCTTTATCAACTGAGCTATCAGAGAAGCCCTAACATATTTATAGAAGTCATCAATACAAAGTAAAGAAAGTAAGGACATGAACAGATGCTTAAGGCAGAGTGGAAATTATTTGTCCTTTGGGGAAAAGGATTAATTTGAGCAGTGTTTCTCAAAGTGCAGGTCCCCAGACATGCATTGCAACCTTGAGAAGGTGACAGAAGTGAAAATTCAGGGCATCAAACCACCTACTGAGTCAGAATCTCTGGAAGTGAGACTAAGCATTCAGGGCTTGTTTAACAAGGCCCTCCAGATGATTCTGAGACATATAAAACTTTGAAAAGGACTGAACTAGACAACCTCACTGACATGTCAGAGTTGTTTACATACAACTATGGTATCTCTAAGTCAAGGAAGCATTACTACGAACAAAGCTAGTGGTGTGATGGAATTCCAGTTGAGCTATTTAAAATCCCGAATGATGCAACTGTTAAACCGCTGCATTCAATGTCAACAAATCTGGAAAACTCAGCAATGGCCACAGGACTGGAAAAGATATTTTCATTTCAATCCCAAAGAAGGGCAATGCCAAAGAATGCTCAATCTACTGTACAACTGCATGCATTTCACATGCTAGCAAGGTTATGCTCAAAATCCATCAGTCTAGACTTCAGCAGTATGTGAACCGAGAATGCCAGATGTACAAGCTGGGTTAAGAAAAGGCAGAGTAACCAGAGATCAAACTGCCACCATTCACTGGATCATGGAGAACACAAAAGGATTCCAGAAAAACATCTACATTTACTTCTGCTTCACTGACTAAGCTAACGCCTATGACCGTGTGGATCACAAAATGGTGGGAAATTCTTGGAAAGAGATGGGAGTACCAGACCACCTTACCTGTCTCCTGAGAAACTTGTACGCAGCTCAAGAAGTAACAGTTAGACTGGGACAAGGAAAAGAGGACAGGTTCAAAATTGGGCAAAGAGTACAACAAGGCTGTATATTGTCATCCTGATTATTTACCTTCTATGCAGAGTACATCACATGAAATGCCAGGCTGGATGAATCATTAGCTGGGATCAAGACTGCTGGGAGAAATATCAACAAACTCAGATATGCAGATGATACCACTCTAATGGCAGAAAGTGAAGAAGAACTCAAGAGCCTCTTGATGAGGATGAAAAGGAGAGTGAAAAAGCTGGCCTGAAACTCAACATAAAAAGAAAGAAGATNGACTGCTGGGAGAAATATCAACAAACTCAGATATGCAGATGATACCACTCTAATGGCAGAAAGTGAAGAAGAACTCAAGAGCCTCTTGATGAGGATGAAAAGGAGAGTGAAAAAGCTGGCCTGAAACTCAACATAAAAAGAAAGAAGATCATGGCATCCCATGAAGATGATCATGGTCCCATTACTTCATGGCAAATAGATGAGGAAAAACTGGAAGTAGTGACAGAATTTATTTTCCTGGGCTCCAAAATCACAGCAGATGGTGACTGCAACCACGAATTAAAGGACATCAGCTCCTAGGAAGGAAAGTTATGACAAACCTGGACAGCATATTAGAAAGTAGAGATATCAGTTTGCCAACCAAGGTCCATATAGTCAAATCTATGGTTTTTCCAGTAGTCATGTATATGCATATGAGAGTTGAACCATAAAGAAGGCTGAAAACTGAAGAACTGATGTTTTCAAATTGTGGTGTTGGAGAAGATTCTTGAGTCTCCTGGACTACAAGGAGATCAAACAAGACAATCCTAAAGGGAATCAACCCTGAATATTCATTGGAAGGACTGACTGTTGTTGAAAGTGAAGTTCTAATACTTTGGCCACCTGATGCAAAGAGCCGACTCATTGGAAGACCCTGATGCTCGGAAAGATTAAAGGCAGAAGGTGGCGGCAGATGAAATGGTTAGACAGCATCACCGAGTCAGTGAACATGAATTTGAGCAAAGTCTGGGAGACAGCAAAGGACACGGGACCCAGGTGTGCTGCAGTCCATGGGGCTGCAAAGAGTCGGACACAACTTAGTGACTGAACAACAACAAGTCAAAAACAGTAACTCAGAGCTCACGACAGAGGCAGAACATTTTTCAGTGATGACGATTCTAGGGTTTTGACCATGCCAGTGGACAGCTAAACAGAAGAGTTGAAAAACACAAGACTGATGTTAGTTTAAAGTATCACCAAATCAAAACAGAGAGGGATGGAGACGACTGTGTGCCAGAAACTATAATAATCCAGAAACAAAGAATTGTTGTTGTTTAGTCACTAAGTTGAGTCTAGCTGTTTTGCGACCCCATGGACTGTAGCCCACCAGGCTCCTCTCTCAGTCCATGGGATTTCCGAAGCAAGAATACTGGAGTGGGTTGCCATTTCCTTCTCCAGGGGATCATCCCAACCTCAGGACTGAACCCATGTCTCTTGCATTGGCAGGCAAATTCTTTATCACTGAGCCACCAGGGAAGCCCTGGGGTCCTGAAAATTCATCAGAGAGTACAGAGACAAGGACAGGCGGTACAAATGGAGAAGTTCACAGATGACACTGCAACTGTGGCTTGCAGGAGGTAATAAGAAGCAAGAAGTATGTCTAGAAGTCATCTCAAGAACCAATGAATTAGGAGGGAAGTATTTTCAACTTGTGAAAGTTAGGTTCCTATTGCAGAAAACAGATGGAAAGAACAGCAGAAAATATATCAGTTATCTCATTTTTAATCTTCCCTCAAACACATGGACTATCAAGTTACAAAATATTCTACCAAACTTTGAGACAACATGGGAAAGAGAGTGACTGATTCCCTTTCTTTCAACATATGCCATGACAAATTCAGATTGATTAAAAAGCTAAATGTTTGGAAGGAAGGGATAGGAAAAAAAGACCTGTCTGTCTGTACCTGTACCAGTCTATCTGTCTTTCTCTCTCTTTCCATATATATATATATATATATATAATAAATAATTATAAGTCTATAAGAAGAAACTACTGTGTATCAAAATACTAAGTTTATATTACATCCAAAAAAAGTGCCTAAAGTTGAAATTTAATTAGATTTAAAGTGACTTTCCAATTAAGGGTGAAAACTTCAACATCAGATGGCAGTTATCTTAAATATTAGTCTTTAATAATTTAATGAATGCTGACAAACCACTGAAGAAGTTTTCTGAAAACACCAATAAGAAATAGATGAAGGATATGAAGCTAAATCAATGGAAGACAAATAAGTATGTCACCTAAATAAATATTTAATGTAACTCAAGTTATTTTAATTTTTTCTATCAAATATGCAGATGATCCTGACCAGTTGTGAAAATTAGGGTAGTGTAGATAAACTTCATCATGAATAAAATACAATTTGGGTTGGGCTGGAAATTACTAGGGACTTAATGGTCCTGAAAGAAAAGTACGAATCCAGTCCACAAAATAGGGTTAGACTTCAAGATCCACACAGAGAGCAAATACTAGATAGAGCTGAAATAACAAACTTTTCTGTCAGAATGCCTTTATCATTTTTAACAATAAATTTCCTTTCGTTTCCTCTATTTATACATCCATAAAAATCCTTGTCTAGGCTCAATCCAATGTGACCAAATGCTGCAAAATACTTTTAATTTTTTCTTTTTCTTGTCATAACACCCAGTTAATTTAGTTTGCACTTGGTTTCAAATGTCAGCCCAAAGAGTTTCTATCTGAGAGAAAAAAGTCATGACTATCAAAACAATCCATAAATAATATAGATGTCTTAATGTGTATCACTAGTACATGTGACATTAGTTTTATGAAACAACTGAGTCCTAATTTTCTTAGATTTTTGTCACCCACTATAATCTATGACAAATTTATGAGGTTAAAAATGGATATACAAAGGCTTGGTTTGTTTTTTTGTTAATTATGATTATATGGCAAGGACAAATTGAGCAACCCTGTATCTTTTACCTTATACTGAAACAAAACCCTTTCAGATTTATTTCTATTTCTTTGATGTGAGAATGTAATCAGTCTTTAAAGCATGTAATTCAACAGAAAATCAACAATGCTTTCATCTATAAACCTATTCCTAATAAAATCCAGGAATTTTTCCTTTACAAATGATTTCTATAATGTGACTGTACTATTTTCATAATATTAAAGTTTTAAATTTTGATTTTTAATTAGAAATTAGTTAAGCTTTTTTTTTCTTTTATTTCATTGATACTTCCTATTCATCATGTGGGAGAGCAAAATATTTCCCAATTATATAGTAAATCACTTTAACATACTTTAACATACTTTAACATATATAGTAAATCACTATTAACAACTTATATAACTAAATATTTTCCAATGTCAATATTCTCTTAAGTTCCCTATTTTAGATTTCTAAAACTGATCTTCCACTACTTAATGCCACCTCCCTCCAACACCAACCTTTCCAATCCAAAAAGAAACCTTTAGCTTATCTTTTACAGAGTAACTAAGTTGCTGTAATTATACTTTAGAGAGGAAAGGCAACCTATAGAAACAGTTTCCTGATGCTTAATGTACTCATGTGACTAGTAACAGCTATCATTATTGCTCTGAGAATCTGATACTGTAAATGCAGAAAAACCTATTTATCCAGGTTATGAATATGAAAAATACTCAAATATATGCAAGAACAAAAAAGGATTTTATTAGTGAGGCTCCTTAGTATACACTAATGGTTCTCAAGTGATGGTGCTTTTGCTCCCGCTAGGACAGGTGGCGATATCTGAAGACACAGTATTTCTGATTCACAACTGAGGAAAGTACTAGCATCTAGTGGGTAAAGCTCAGGGGTGCTGCTAAACATCCTACAAAGCACAGGACAGCTCCCCTACAATAAAAAAACTGCCCAGTATCAAATGCCAACAGCGTCAAAGTTCAGCAATCCTGAGTCAGACAGACACATGCACGAACACTCACTCCCTCATAAATTTATCAGTCGAAGAAACAAGAAAAAATATTCAAGAGCTTTCTTGGAAACAATGAACAATTCTAAAATGTTGCTTTATAATACACATAACATCAAGCACTATAGTTTCTTCAATTCTCCTATTCAAATTATGTTACATTTTCAAGTAAAATATTTTCTACTCTATTTCCAATCTTTTAATTTATATACAGTCCCACAGATAAGAGCACAGGCTCTAGAACAAGCCTGTCAGGAATCAATCGTGGTTCCATCATTTGGCTACCAAGGGAGAGGTTTCACCTCTCTGTGCCTGTTTCTTCATCTATAAAATGGAAATGATGGGACTAAAAGGAATAATGCCTACAAGCATACATAACAGGTATCGTATGTATTAACTCTCTAACTCAAATTAAAGAAAAAACACACACTGACAATACCAAGCACTGACAACGATGTGAGACAACCGGATTCCACATACAGGAATATAAACAGGCGCAAAGCTGCCAGCTCTCAGTCCACAAATCACCACGTGACTAACATGCACGTCATCATCAGTGACCAATCACACTGCATTTTTCAAAGCCTTTTGGATTGGTCACCATGTATGTGTTATTCAGTTCACAGGCAAACAACAAAGATGTAGTTTTGTTGCCTTCTTGTGCCGAAAAACAGAAAAAAGTGTAACGGTAGGAATGGAATTCAAATTGAATATAAATGGAGTTATGGAAGCAATAAGTGACCAAGGGAATGTTGACAGTGTTGCTTTCAAGACATGCACTGGTGTATTCACAACTACTGTACACAAAACAGATAACTGACGGGAACTCACTGTATGGCACAGGGAAAGCCGCTGGGTGCCCTTTAAGGGCCTATACCGGAAGAGAGTCTGGGAGCGAGTGGATATATGGCTACACATGGCCAATCCACTTTGCTAGACACCAGAAACTCACACAACACCGAAGATTAACTATATTCCAAAAAAATTAAAAATAAAAAAAATAAAAGGACTGACAACACCAAGCATTAACAAGGATGTGGAGCAACTGGAATTCTCATACACTGCTCGAAGTAATGCAAAATAGCCACTTTAGCAAATAATATAACAACTTCCTATAACGTTCAATACATACATACCATACAACCCAGAAATTTCACTTTGAGTTTACACAAGATAAATAAAATTCTGTGTTCACTCAAAAGAAAAAAAAGATACGCAGCCTGAGGAAAAATGGTAAAGGCAAACTTACTGACGGCAAACAAGGAAAGGGACTATGACAAAAAGGATAAAGGTGTCCCAGAGGAAGTGAGGCTAATAAGAAATCCACAGTAAAGGAACTCTCAGAGATATTTCCCACAATGAAAATGCAAAGGATAAAATGTTGGAAACTGACTCAAACTCAAAATGCAGTATAACAATTCATCAAGGCATAAAAACGATGCTTCGAGGAGACAAACACTGTTCAAACTACTCGTGATAAGTTTTTGACAAAAGTTTCCAATGTTTTAAATTACAGTGTATTAAATGAATATTAGTTTTACTTTGACAAAAAGTTTTTACAAGTTACAACAACTGCAATTATTGTCACTGACTGTTAAGATTGCTTTAGGTCAGAATAACAATCACCTTTGAAGAGGAAGAAGAAAGCAACTGAACAGAAGCATGAAAAAACTTCTGAGATGCAAGTAAAATTCTCTCTCTTAACCTGGATTGTGGTTACACTTACGGTTCACACTGAGCTATATACCTTAACTTATGTACTTTGTATATGAAATATGCTCTAGTGTCTTAAAAAAAAAAAAGATGTTTATTGTCCTCTAAAAATATGACATATAAAAATATAGCTCTGTCACTTAAAATGGTATGAAAGGATTTTTTTAGAAAGCAAACAGAACTTATATCTTTCAAAAAAGAATTTCCATTATTGTTTAAGGGAAAACAAATTGTAAGATCAAATACTGTCTAAAAAGCCTTGTTACATCTTATAAGGATTTCTTTTGAACACTCATACAGCATAGCTTACTCGCTCAAGAGAAGAAAGCCCTGTCAACCACCACAACCAATGTGGTGTCAGGTAACCATCTCAGAGGATCACCAAGAAATCTGTGCAACAAGATTAGCTTCCTCCACTTCATGATACTTTCTGCAAAGGCAAACCTTTCCCTACATCGTGACTGGGAAATCATCCAACTTATATTTCACTGTGGTCTACTTTTTCATTATTCAGAAAAATGCTGTACCTTAACAAAGCAACTCAACTTTTAACAATGTTTCCAAACACAACTCTCTTTAGGTGATCTGCAGGAAAGTCAGAGAACAGATTCAAACAAAATCTCTTATAAATAAAACATTTTTTAAATCCTTTGTAATAAAATGTAAAATATAAAGTTTTTTTTTCCTCCCACAGTTTTTCTTAAATCTTTAGTGCCTGTTATTATATGTATGCAACCAAATGCTATCAAATGACTAGTGAATAAGCAAACACAAACTAATTATCATTAGGAAAATTTTAAGTGTTCCATTGCCGGTGGTTTAACAGTTTGTATTCTGGTAAACTCACTCTTGGCTTTAATTCTGTACCATATATTTAACAGATATTTTTTACTAATAAAATCTTTGATGTATTTTTTTAAATATTTCTATTTCATGGAGTTTGACCTAAAGATAACATTACTTTAAAGTTTACCCCAGTTTTTGCTATTTCAAAAAAATACCACTACAACTTTAAGAAACACTTAAAAAAACAACAACAAAAAAAACACTTTTAGGTCCAAAAATGAGGAACTAAATTCTAACTTGACTTTTGAAAAAAATCTAGAAAAACTGCACAAAAAACTTGATTTTCAGCAATCTGCTCAGTCATCAGAGTGGAGAAAGCAATGGCACCCACTCCAGTACTCTTGCCTGGAAAATCCCATGGACGGAGGAGCCTGGTAGGCTGCAGTTCATGGGGTTGCTAAGAGTGGGGCATGACTGAGTGACTTCACTTTCGCTTTTCACTTTCATGCACTGGAGAAGGAAATGGCAACCCACTCCAGAATTCTTGCCTGGAGAATCCCAAAGACAGAGGAGCCTAGTGGGCTGCCCCCTATGGGGTCGCACAGAGTTGGACACGACTGAAGCGACTTAGCAGCAGCAGCAGCATCAGAGAGCTAAGAATGAAGCAGAATTATAGAAGTAGGAAGCACAGAGAGCTAGGTCTGTCTTTTGCTTTTATGTATCTGCCAATTTCAAATGCATCAGTTGAAAGGATGAAAAGCTAAGAAATAATTTTGACTGCTTCATAGGATTAGGATAGTACATAAAAACGGAGTTCAGATCTTACCAAAGAGGGCTGAAACTACTAAGGCCTACACATTGAGCCCAGGTGAACTGGAAACAGTCTAGTCTGGCTTCATATAACCTAAACTCCCTAAGGTAAGACCCTTCATCTGAAATATAAGATTTCTGTTCTCCTGAATATTAATTAAAATTCCTTAAAATCATTTTAGATGGGACTTTCAGGGTGGGACAGTAGATGGGAGTCTACCCACCAAAGCGAGGAACACAGGTTCCACCTCTGATCCGGGAGAATCACATATACTGTGGAGTAGCTAGGCCCATTCATCGCAACTGCTGAGCTCGTGTTCTGGAGGCAGTATGCCACAGCTACTGAAGCTCATGTGCACGGAGCCTTCCTATTTTCTCCTTCCCAGCATCTGCCTGCTCGATGCTGAGACCAGGGTAACCTTGGAAAATGCTACATGTAGAAAATGACAGAGTTCCTTCGACCCTGGGTCCCTGAGTCACTGTATGGAGCAGAGCTCTTCCTGGCTGTTGACTGCACTTATGAGTGAAGTAGTGAAGTGAAAGTCGGTCAGTGGTGTCTGACTCTTTGCGACCCCAAGGACAATACAGCACACCACAAGTAGAGATTAGCCTCTGCTCAACCAACTGGAGAAGACCCATGTGCAGCAACGAAGACCCAACATAGCCAAAAATAATAAATATTTTTTAAAAATTATTTCAGATATAAAAATCCCATTTTAACAAGAAAATCTAAGTACTTAAAATCACACAAGCAAAACAAATCTAAGATGGACATTCTTAAACACAGAACTATTTCCTGAAGCACTGTATAAATTAAATTCACATATACAACTGTCATTTAGGATACAGAATGCAAAACAAAATCTCTAGATGGATTGTCATTAGTTCACCCCAAAAAAATTAAAAGGAAAGAAGAGACTAATTGATAGAAATATCACCATTCTATTTATACTTTTTTTTCTATCAAAATGTGTTCGTTCCAGTACTCATTCATAAAATTCATCAATATGGGGGACTTTCCTGGCGGTCCAGTGGTTAAGACTATGTTTACAATGCAGGGGCACAGGTTTGAACTCTGGTCAAGGAACTAAGATCCCGCATGCTGAGAAGCACAGTCAAAACAAAATTTTTTAAATTACTCAATATCAGTACAGCATAATCATTTTTATGCAAGTATCATCCTGATTTTAAGAAAGAATTCTTAACAATTCTTTAACAATGAGCCTGAAGCATGCTGAATACAACAAGATACTGGGAACTTGAGCATGTTTTAATTGAGAGTTCATAATTCACAGGGTAAAACTTTGTACTTAAGACAAACTTCCATTTACTGCAGAAAGAAAACTTACATCAAAAGCTTTCAAAACTATAAAGTTTTAGTGAAAGTGAAAATGTTAGTTGCTCAGTCTCATCCGCCTCTTTGTGAACCCATGAACAGTAAGTAGTCCACCAAGCTCCTCTGTCCATGGAATTCTCCAGGCAAAAGTACTGGGGTGGGTAGCCATTCTCTTCTCCAGGGGATCTTTCTGACCCAGAGATCAAACCTGGGTCTCCTGCATTGCAGATCGATTCTTTCCTGTCTGAGCCATCAAGCAAGCCCTTATCAAGTTTCTAGTTACATTGAAAATGAGGATATTAACAAATATAATGAGCGCAATAAAAAAGAGCCCTTGAAGAATAAATATAAGTACAGCTAGAATGCTTACTATGCAGTCTCCCCCTGCCCAAAAGCATATATTTAAAAGAACTGATAGTTTTTATTATCAAAAAAGTATATAACTTGAGAGTTAGGAAATATCTTTGGCTGCATCACAAACATTTCAGCCACAATGCTGGAAAAGTACAGGAGGCAAAGTCACCTAGAGAAGGTAAGATAGGAAGAACAAATACCCTATAACACTGTTACTCAACATGTGAACCTGGAACATCTGCCCTATTTATTACTTTGAATGCTGGTTTCAAAAGCAGGTTTATAAAGTTCAGGATTCTCATCTGTTAACGTAATTCCAGCCCCTCACACCAAACCAGACAAATTGTAATCAACCTCTCAGTTTCAACAGATGTATACCGGTTAAAAGCAAAAATCATGCAAAGCAAGAGGCAAAGATAAAAGGGGAGCGGAGAAGAGGGAGAAAGAAAGCAAGTTACCTCTTATTCAGGACCTCACCTTTCTTTCCCACATTTAACACTCAAATATTTCACACAAAATACTGGCTACTTCTAGTGAACAGGATCTTCAAAAAGGAATTAAAAATTCGGGAATCATTTTGAGAAAGCATCTGGGTAACTGCTTAAGCAAAGTTAAGAAAAGTTAAGTGCAGACCTCAAATATGTTTTTAAATGTGGAACAAGAGAACGAGGGGGTACTGTGACTTGAGCATACTATCTTTTATTCAGAAAGCAAAGAGGAACTGAAGAGTCTCTTCTTGATGAAGGTGAAAGAGGAGAGTGAAAAGCTGGCTTAAAACTCAACATTCAAAAAGCTAAGATCATGGCATCCAGTCCCATCACTTCATAGCAAATACATGGGGGTAGAAAATAGCAACAGTGACAGACTTTATTTTCTTGGGCTCCAAAATCACTGCAGATGGTGACTTCAGCCATAAAATTAAAAGACACTTGCTCCTTGGAAGGAAAGCTATGACTAAACTAGACAGCATATTAAAAAACAGAGACATCACTTTGCCAACAAAGGTTCAAATAGTCAAAGCCATGGTTTTACCAGTAGTTATATACAGATGTGCGAGTTGGACCTTGAAGAATGCTGAGCACCGAAGAACTGATGTTTTCCAACTGGTGCTAGAGAAGACTTTTGAGAGTCCCTTGGACATCAAGGAGAGCAAATCAGTCAATTCTAAAGGAAATAAACCCTGAATATTCATTGGAAGGACTGATACTGAAGCTCCAATACTCTGGCCACCTGATGCAAAGAGCTGACTCACTGGAAAAGACCCTAATGCTGGGAAAGACTGAGGGCAGGAGGAGAAGGGGGCAAGAGAGTATGAGGCAGTTGGACAGCATCACTGACTCAATGGACATGAGTCTGAGCACCAGGAGACAGTAAAGGACAGGGAAGCCTGGTCTGCTACAGTCCATGGCGTCACGGAGAGTCAGACACAACTGACTGAGTGAACAACAAAATCAAGTAACTGTCTTGTACCAGAGCTGAGATTAGATGTTTGGAGATCCAGTCTAGAGCTCCTTCCACAAAACCATACCTTTACAGTTAAAAAGTATTCAAAGCATGAGAAATGGACAGAGATCTCCCAGTTGGAATATAGATTTTTTTCTGTTTTAGTCATAATTTGATCTTTAATACCTAAAACAGTACCTAATGTTACTAAGGAAAAAAACGTGCCTAACTTGATGTAACAAAATTACCAAAAAATGTAATGTTGATTCATTACACACACAAAAATCTGTCTAACCACCACCAAACAGTCTAGGGCAGGCATTCCAAGGTGAGAAATTCTGCTCCAAGAACCCAGGCTGACCACACTGCTATTTCCACGTGTGGCTTCCGAGGTAACATGCTTGCTGCCACTGCCTTCCAGGGCCCACCCTGAAACACGGGAAAAGGTAAATGTGTGTGAAAGAATGTGTGTAGAGACAGAACTCCTACTCATATTATACTGGAGATAGTCACAAAGGCGCACATAACTAGTAGGAAGGCTAGGAAAAGCAGTCCATCTATGTGCCTAAGATATGGGAAGAAGAGGTAGAAGTCTTTGAAGAATGATGAAAAGTTCTCAATGAAAAGTTTGGCATTTCCACGTGAAAAATGTGTCTAATAGGCAACTGGATGTAAAAGTGTAGAGCTCAGAAGAGAAGCCAAGGCCAGAGACTTGTTTGCCATCAGCAGCAAACATACAAGCCAGAGTTTCTCAAACTCTGCATCACAATCAAATTCCAAGGTTACACTTACTGAATCAGAATCTCTTGAGATAAAGCCTGGAAAACTTCATTTTTAATGAGCTTCTAAGCAATTCTTACCAACATAAGTTTTAGAAACATAGGCAAAGGGAATAACTGCCATCAAGAACAAAGGTTCAAGGGACTTCCCTGGGGGTCCAATAGTTCAGAATTCACTTGCCAATGCAGGGGACAAGGGTTCGATTCCTAGTACAGGAAGACCCCTCATGCCATAGAGCAACTAAGCCTGCACACACTTGCTGTGCCAGTGCTGTGCGAAAAGAGTGCTATGCTGGGCTAAGTGGCTTAAGTCGTGTCAGATTCTGTGCGACCCTATGGGCTGTATCCTACCCGGCTCCTCTGTCCATAGAATGCTCCAAGCAAGAGTACTGGAGTGGGTTGCCATGCCCTCCTCCAGGGGATCTTCCCGACACAGGGATCGAACCTGGGTTTCTTGTATTGCAAGCAGACTCTTTACCGTCTGAGCCATGAGGGAAACTTCCACACAGGAGAATCTACCACAATCAGAAGACCACGCCCGTGCACCGCAACAGAAAGTAGCCCCTGTTCATCACAACTAAAGAAATCCTGCACACAGCAATGAAAGACCCCATTTCATATATAAATGAAAATAAACGAAAATTTAAAAGAAAGAATAAAGATTCAAGCTGAAGTTACCACAAATGAGAGAAGGAGCCAAGAAGTTAACAATGTTAACACGATCCTGTGGTTTCTGGGCTGCTGTCACACTATATTACCTATTAGACCAATAGTTCTCCAGTCTAGCTTCACATTAGAACATCTGATGAGCTTCTAAAAATATTAATATGGAGGTTCCACCCACCAATTATTACATCATATCTCCAAGAGCAAGGAACAGGAATTACAGAATACTCTTTATTAAGCTTTACACCTAATTCAGAGTACAGCCAGGATTGAGAAACACCTTTATGAGACAGCTGCTATTACATGTTCTTCATTTCAGAGTCCCAGGTTAATGTCCTACTTTAAAGACTGCAAATCTTCATTTTAATTAATTGTGAACATTGAAAAATCAAGAAATTAAACATTGTTCAAAAATCTGGATTTCTGAGTTCTTCTAAGGTCAAAAATATCTGGATTCCAACACAGCATGGATCAGCTGATAACCAGGTAGCAGCTGCTCCAATCTGACCCTCACCATTTGTTTCTATTCCCTAACTGGTCACTGTAAGCACATGAGTTATTGCCATTAATAGACATGGGCATTATTACTACAGATAAATATGTTAACTACTCACCTGTAAGTATTACAAGTATCCTTTATGTCTAATAGCTGTATTTGTATATACTCATGTAACAAAATAAAGAAACCTGAGTCAATCTTGTAAATGTTTTCACATCAGCCTCTTCATAAACCGATCCCTGCAACTTCTTTCTTTAACTGAAACTTTGGCAGTGGAACACAAATACTAGCTCCATTCAATCTGCTGAGTAATAAGTGCACACTGATGACTTTACCTCAAAGTCCTGAGGTACATGGGGCACAGGATTATGTTCTAAATCCTCCATCCTCCAAGAAGAGGGAGAAAGAGACCGACAAACTTCTTATTTAAATTCATGCACACCACCATAACCCCACACTGCCTCTATTTTCAACCTTCTGGGAATGCTCCCACATTTCCTAAAGCCTGCACTCAATGACATAGTCTACACTGTAACATAACCTATCCACATCATGAGTGACTTTCAGAATTCAGGGGATCATCTGTGCAGCTTGGGAGCAATTTCCTGGCCAGGTACCTCTTACCTCTCCACAATACTTAGCCACTCCCCTAAATCCAAAACCTTGCCACTTATCACCCAGAGGTGCTCTTCATCAGAATCTAATACTGCCTTCTTATAACAATGTCTTATCCTTCAGTTTTCTCATTCCTACAATAACTCCACCTCCACTTTATACAGATATCTGTAAGTCTCCTATAGTATCTAGCAACCCATGAACCCCAATCTCATTGTGCTTCCAGCCTAAATTACAGTATTTGAAACACTCTATGAAAATTACTAATGTTCCTTCCTGGCAATTCTGATACAACATATAAGCCAAGACAAAAACTTGCATTAAGTCCAATATCTGTGATTTCTTCATTGATACACTTATAGCTCCCATATCCTAAAGAGAAATTATAAGAGCCTACAGACTGATCCCCTACAGGTACATAGTCTCTGATTTCCACTGTGCCTTCAACTGCACTAATAAAATTTTTACTTATCATTAGCGAGCTCAATCTCTCATTCATGTCTGTAAGTATTCTGTATCTTGATAATTCTCCCCAAGTCCTTTAACCTAGTACCAAATCTTTTACTCTCAATGAGTTACCTCCCAGACTGAAAAATATAGCAATCTCCAGACATGAAATAAGTACCTCAACTGCCAGCCCAGATTCCTCTCCCATAATGTGTCTTCATCTGCCTGTCCCTAATTCTGTCCTTCCTTTCTTGGTATATGATTGTCTCCTCCCAACCCACCAAAAGTTAGCCCTTCTATCAAGTCTTCATCCCTGTCCTCATTTAACTGCTTCATCAGTTAGCCCTTTTCTTTCTTATACCCTCAGCCTCTCTTTTCTCTTCAATTTGTAAGTATGCTCATTACTGATCAGCTAAAAATGTTTTAGGTGATGTCCATTTAGCCAGTGCCAGTCTCCAGGTAACAACACTGCCTACTTTCTATCCCAATTATGTTTCTCTTAAAGTTATCCACCCAGGTTGAATCTATCCCCTTCACATGTCATTCATTCTGACACTGCCAAACCCAGGAGATATTTTACTTTTTATCACTGAAACACTCAACTGCAAGAGACACTGGTGACCTTTACTGTCGTTTAGAAACCTTTATCTTCCATCACTTCCATAAAAGTGTTTTAGGGGCTCTGACCTTAGTCCATTGCTCTTGTCTAAATATGCCTTCTCGCTGGACAGCCTCAATTTTGAATGCAGCTCGTCCCTTGAAACCATTCCTTCTGTACTATCAGTCTCAGATAAAGACATTTTTATACACACAGTAAACAAAATGAAAAATCCAGACATTTCCCTCTTTTTTCTTATCATATCCAACAACCACATTTTGCTGATTTTTCAGTATTTATCAAATTTAACCCTTTTCCTCCATCCCAATTCACCTTTTCCAATTCGTAGAAAAGATATTCATGGCTTCTTATTCTATCTCTAGGACCATTTTTAAAAGTAACCCCCTACAGTGAAGACCAATCACAATCTGAGTTACTATAGCCCCTCTCTTTCTGTGAAGCTAAAAATTTTCAACAGTTTATCAGAGTTAATAGAATAAAACACAGATTTCTTAATTACAGTTTAATCCATAGTTTTCTCGCTCTTACATAATCACCTGTGAATAGCTCTACACATCATGGTTTTATACAGCTTTATAAAAATATGGTCCCCATTGCTTTTTCTGATTAACTTTGTTAACTTTCCTTCAGGTTCTATTCAAATTATCTGCTCCTACAGGAAACTTTTAATAAAATCTCAGGATAGGATAAGTGCTTCTTTGTGTTTAGCATTTGCTGAAACGTGAGCATGTATTATACCACACTATCTACTTGTGCATCTATTTCACTAAGTAGACGATAAGCAAGTGATATACGCACAAGGGCCTACGCACAGCAAACACTCAATAAACATTTGGACCCCTGAACACAACCAAAAAAGATATTATACAGTATTTTTCTCTGTCAAAGAGATTATCACCTAAGAAGATTAAAAAGCTATAATAGAAAGAAAAGTTAAACTTACTCTTTTTAAAAACATCAGCATGCAGTA
>SJYV01019664.1:1348085-1371959 GCA_006410875.1 Neotragus pygmaeus
GGAACAGTATTTAAAAATAAGTATACTGGCCACTTGGTGACACTCTTGTTCCATATTTTCCAGTATTATTTAATACTTTATTCTAAGGTTTATTCTACAGGGGAAAAAATTACTTAAAAAGAAACCTCTTTCTGTCTAAATCAGTAACTCTTGATAAAGTGTAACATGTTCCTTAAATACAAAGTGAAATAAATCCTAACATTTTGAATTTCACAAACAAGTATGTTTTGTATAAACAGATAAATCACTGGGTAAAAACAGAAACAAGAGTAGTAGGTAGTAGTATACTTGAAATGTAGACAAATTATCAGGTATGTGGCTCTATTAAATAAGTGGTAACTTTCAGAGCACGGGCAGGGGGTAGGGGGGTATTGTATGAGGATGACAGAAAACTTGATACATTCTCTTTTCCTCTGTTGACTGTTTCCAATGACTCCACACTCCATTAATAAAACATATTTGAATAAGAACTATCATATATATATATATACACATATATATGTACATACACACACATATACACACATACACTGAATTTATAAAGTACATAATGTGTTACAATATGAAACATATAAAACAGATTGTTCCATTGCCAGTAATAGACCTGTGGAAAATGGTGTGAAAGCAGGGAAGCCCAGGAATGATGGCAATCTGCAAAAGGAAGTACTGAGCTGTGTAAGAAGAGAAGACNTACATAATGTGTTACAATATGAAACATATAAAACAGATTGTTCCATTGCCAGTAATAGACCTGTGGAAAATGGTGTGAAAGCAGGGAAGCCCAGGAATGATGGCAATCTGCAAAAGGAAGTACTGAGCTGTGTAAGAAGAGAAGACTGACGGGGTCAGATTTACTATGTACTGGAATTTAAGGAAAATATCAAGGGTGCTAGTTTCAGGTCTGAGATCAGATTTTACCCTATTTACAAGCTAATGAGCTGTTAACTACCTCGCAGATGCCTGCAGAAGACACAAAAGACTTAATTCGCCAGCACAGCAAACACAATAAGCACTGGCATGTTTGTGTGAGTTTCTCCAGGTCCCAAGTCCCACAGGGATGATCTGATATGAGCCCAGGTGTACGCACATGCACATGTGGTGGGTCTGTCTCACACCTGAGGAAACCTGGGAAATCCACTATTTTTATACCAAGCAATAAGAAAGGCCATGAACTGGGAGACTGGGATTGACATATATACACTGCTATGTATAAAAAAGAAAATCTATTATATAGCACAGGGAACTCTACTCTGTGCTCACTGGTGACCTACATGGGAAGGAAATGCAAAACAAAGGCAGTATATATGTATATGTATGGCTGGTTCACTTTGTGGAAACTGACACCACAGTGTAAAACAATTATACTCCAATTTTTTTTTAAAAAAGATGAGAAAAATTGAAGGAAAAAAAAAACTAGAATAGCCCAAGGCTTGTAAAAGAACTAGAAAGAAAGAAAAAAAAAAGCAAGCCTGCTCTTTAACACAGAGGAAGATATTACCTTATCCTTCAAGACTGCTCACCACAAACCCAGCTCCAAGAAATAAAACAGATAAACAGCGATCAGGGCCTTGCATTCTTGGCATAACTTGGTAAGATGTGTAGGAGTGCAAGAGACCCATGGAGAACTATTTCTCCCAACAAGTGAAAGCCAGGATTCTTTCAGTGATGAAGAAGGGGAGTAAAATTAGGAAAAGATGAAGAGATACTGCCATGAAGTCAAATATGGAAATACTGTATAAAAATAAATATGGATGTAAAAGTGTGTATCCAGGTCTTATCCATAAAAAAACACTCTCCACTAAAGAGAACTTGTATTCCTTAGAGAAACTGCTGATTTGAGGGCTGAGGCAGGGAAAGCATTAGAAGGACCTAGAACATCTTTCAGCAGAAAGTTAAGAAATAATCAAAAAATGAGGTGGATAAGTCAAAATAACTCAGATGATCTTAATTTGACAATGAATTCATATATAACACCAAAAGCATTAGCAACAAAAGGAAAAGATGATACATTAAATTTAATCAAATTTTAACATTCTGTACATCAAAAAAGGTCATGATCCACAAAGTGAAAAAACAATTTACGGAATGGGAGAAAATATTTACAAATTGTACATCTGAAAAGGATTTAATATCCAGAATATAAAAGAACTGCTAAAACTCAACAACAAAAAGACAAACGGCTCAACTTTTAAATGGACAAATAAAACTAAATAGACATTTCTTCAAAGAAGATATACAAATGGCCAATAAACACATGAAGTGGGTTGTTCATCATTACTAGTCATTAGGGAAATGCAAATCAAAACCAGGAGATTCCACTTCACACTTAACCAGGATGGCAATAACAATAGTAACAATGGTGATGACTGATGATAATTACAGAAACATAATGAGTTGCTGGTGAGCATGCAGGAAAAACTTGGACTCTTGCACATTGCTGGCAGGAATGTAAAGCAGTGCAGCTAATATGGAAAACAGTTTGGTGGTTCCTGAAAAGCTAAATAAAGCATTACTATATGACCCAGCAATTCCACTCCTGCATATGTAACCAAAAGAACTGAAAACCGAGACTCAAAACAGACACTCATATGTCAGTGTTCACTGCAGCATTATTCACAACAGCCAAAAGGTAGAAACAACCCAAATGTTCATCAGGAGAAAAAAGGAGAAAGAAAATGTGGTATATACATACAAGGGAATATTATTCACCCAGAAAAAGGGATGTGGTTCTGATACATGCTACAACATACAACAGACCCTGAAAATACTATGTCAAGTGACAGAAGACAGATAGAAAAGAACAAACATTGTATGAATGCAACTATACAAAGTATCTAGAACAGGCAAATTCCTAAAAATAGAAATTAGAATGCTGCCAGGTGCTAGGGGTAAAGGAGAATAAGGAGCTATTGCTTAACAGGTGCACAGTTCTGTTTGGGATGATGAAAAGTTTGGGAAATAGTTGAGATGGTTGCACAACACTTTAAATATAATTAATGCCAATGAATTGTATACCTGAAAACTGTTACAATGGCATATTTTATGTCATGTATATTTTACCACAAAATATTTTTTTAAAAAACACACAGAAGCTACTTTGAAGGGATTTGATGGCCAAATCCGGGCATCAAAATAATGATACCAACAGATTATACCACACTGAACAAAACAGGAATCTGATACTGGGTTGGTCAAAACGTTTTTTCAGGTTTTCCATATGATCTTCCAGAAAAACCCAAACGAACTTTTTGGCCAACCTAACATAAACAAAGTTTTGTTTCTTATTTAAAAAGGGTAGCAGAGAGAAAGAAAGCTCTTCCTCAAAACATAATGTCACACAATATAGAAAGAAACATCTAATTATGAAATCACTCATTTGAAAGCATCTCATTACTAATTAATTCAAGCAAGAAACATCAATGGCTACTAAAAGTAGGGAGAGAAATGGGGTGTAGAATGGCATAATCACATAGTTTCAAAGTATCTCACCACAAAACACTAACTTCAAGGAAGGAAGCTGAATTCACAGTGAAGAAATTTTGCAGACCCCAATCTTACTAACACAACACCACCAAAAACGGAAATCAACATTTGCAATCTAACAAAACACAATAAAAAGACAGGATTACTTCAGAAACTACAGCAGAAAAAAATAAAATGCATACCTTGGATCTAATCAGGAACACCAGACAAACCTAAATTGAGAAATATTCTATAAAATGTCTGTCCTGTATTCATTTTGCCAAAAACAGCCATAAAAATCNAATAAAAAGACAGGATTACTTCAGAAACTACAGCAGAAAAAAAATAAAATGCATACCTTGGATCTAATCAGGAACACCAGACAAACCTAAATTGAGAAATATTCTATAAAATGTCTGTCCTGTATTCATTTTGCCAAAAACAGCCATAAAAATCAAGGGAAGACTGAAGAACTGTTCCACATTAAAGTCTACAAAAATAGGACCTATGAGGTCAGATTAGATCTTTTTGCTATAAAGTGCATTACTGGGGCACTGTTGGAGACAAAAACAAAAATACTGACTTGACGAGCATGGTTCTTCAAATTGCTCAGAATTGTTTTCTTACAAAAATATACAACTACTTCTGTATGGTTTATGATGCAATGAATTTTCCCCCTAGAACAATAGTTACTTTCCACTCAAAAAGTCTTTTAGTAGGAACTCTTCAATGAGTCCATCTGATAGGGGACAAGTTAAAGATAACCAGGAAGACGCCAGCCACTAAAAGCTGTAACTTCTGTGATAGTGTAAAATGTGAAATATTACTGAAGATGTCCAGATATCAAGTGAAGGTGTTGAAATAGAAGCATTTTCTAGTTCACTATGCTGCTTTTTTTCTTCCTAAAAACTGTTTCATTTTACACCTGTTTACTATCTATAATCTATACTAAAATGTAGGTTTCATGAAAGGGGTTTATTATCTCCAGAGGCTAGAAGAGTATCTGATATACACAAAGTATACAGTAAATACTTAACAAATGAATGAATATAACATATAAAATTAACTCTATGTTCTGAAAAGAGAATATACCTTTTTTCCCCACCATAGTTAACTTTTAAAAGTATTTTTTAATCATTAAAAAATAATTTTTTAAATGATTACTATGTCACAGGCATGGTAAAATATGTGTTGCATGTGTTGAATCATTTAACCCTTTTTTTAAAATTGAAGTATAGTTGATTTACAATATTATGCTAGTTTCATGTGTAAGACATAATGATTCAGAAATTTTTCAGTTTATATTTCATTACAGGTTACTTTAAGAGGTATAATTTCCTGTATTATACAGTATACAGTTGTTGCTTATCTATTTTGTACATAGTAGTTTGTATCTGTGAATCCCATATCCCTAATCTATCCCTCTAACCTTCCCTCTCCTCTTTGGAAACCAGCTTGTTTTGCATACCTGTGAATCTGTTTCTGTATTAAATACACAGCCATTTCTATTATTTGTTGCCTTCCACATGTAAGTGACATAGTATTTGTCACTTATCTCTTATTTCACTTAGTGTAATAGTTTCTAGGTCCATCCACTTTGCTGCAATGGCAGTATTTCATTCTTTGTTACAGATGAGTAATATTGTGTATGTGTGTGTATACACCACATCTTCTTAATTCATTGTCTATTGATGGGCAATGGGGTTGCTTCCATGTCTTGGCTATTGTAAACAGTCCTTATATGAGGTAAATGCATATATCCAGAAAAAATCTGAAAAGAATACACTTGCTTTAATGTCCATGGTACAGATAAGGAAACTGATCAACTAATGATCAATAGGAACCACTCTGGTGCTTCAGTGGTTAAGACTCCATCCTTCCACTGTAAGGACCATGGGTCTGATCCCTGGTCAGTAAACTAAAAGTCCCACATGCTGTGTGACATGGCTAAAAATTTTTTTTAATTTTAAAAAGTTTAAAAATAGAGAAATTAAAAAAAACAAAACACTAATGAATCAATGAATTTCAAACAACCGAATAAGAGTACAGGCAACATTCTCTGATCACAGATAACTAGGTTTAATATGTCAGAATCAGTATTAAATTACTATTAGTTACAACAGTGCTTAAAGGAAAACTTAAAACTACACTTATGTTAATAGATAAGAAAAACAATTAAATGTCCAAGTAAACATTTTAGATTTTTTAAATGAAGCTTTTTTTTTAAGGTTTTTAGAAGGCAAATTAAAAACACCTATTAAAAATTAAAATATACATGCCCTTTGATCCAGAAACTCCACTTTTGGCAATCCATCCCATGGGTATCAAAGTACTGTTTCTTAAAGATATTATGCACTCAGATTTATTGCAACATTATTTTGTACTGGAAACTGCATGAATATTCATCAACAGGTAAATAACTGAAATATCTGGTATATCCACATTATGAAATATTACTTGGAAATTCAAAAAATGTTAAACCGAATAACTTGGAGGGATCTGCACAAGCCTCTAGAGAGGTTTAAGTGTTTTTAAGAGTGTGTTTAAGTGTTAATTGCTCAGTTGTGTCTGACTCTTTGAAACACCAGAGATTGGGGCCCACCAGGCTCCTCTGTCCATGGGATTTCCCAGGCAAGAATATTGGAGTGGGTTGGCATTTCCTACTCCAGATCTTTCCGACCCAGGGATCGAATACGGGTCTCATGCACTGCACAGTTCTCCTGCATTGAAGGCAGATTCTTTACCATCTGAGTCAGCAGGGAAGCTGACCTCATTAACAAAAATCAAATACCCCAAATGTCTGTGAATATAGACAAAATATTAGGCTAGTGCAAAAGTAACTGGTTTTGTGTTGTTGAAATTTGCCATTTGATATTAGAATACACTCAAATAAATGTGGTTATGCTATAAATTAACATGCATTTCTTTTTTTTTTGCTAATGACTTTATTACTTGCTGTTTATTTTAACTATGGAAAGGATATTAGACAAAAAGCAAATTCGAGTGATTTTCTTACTCGAGTTCAGAATTGATCAGAAAGCAGAGACGACTCACAACATCAACAACACATCTGGCCAGGATGATTTAAGAAATTTTGCAAATGAGAGGACAGCCTTGAAGATAATGAGTCCAGTGGCTGGCCAGCAGAAGTTGACAATGACCAACTAAGAGGATCACCAAAGCCGATCCTCTAAAACTACACAAGATGTCCAAGAACTCAACGTCAACCATTCTATGATCATTTGGCATTGTAAGCATATGGTCATCAAAGCAAACTGGAAAAGTGAAAAAGCTAGGTAAGTGAGCTGATCAAAAATTTTTAAAAAAGTGTTTTGAAGTGTCATCTTCTCTTATTCTACACAGTAACAATGAACTGCTTTTGGATCGGGACATGCAACAAAAAGTAGATTGTATTCGACAACCAGTGATGACCAGCTCAGTGACTGGACCAAGAAGAAGCTCCAAAGCACTTCCAAAAGCCAAACTTGCACCAAAAAAGGTCACCATCACTGTCTGGTGGTCTGCTGCCCATCCGATCTGCCACAGCTTTCTGATTCCTGGTGAAACCATTATATCTGAGAAGTATGCTCAGCAAATCAATGAGATGCGTAGAAAACTGCAACGCCTGCATCCAGCATTGGTCAACAGTAAGGCCTACTCTTCTCCACAACAATACCTGATCACACATTGTACAACCAACACTTCAAAAGTTGAACAAATTGGGCTATGAGATTTTGTTTGCCTCATCTGCCATATTCACCTGATCTCACACCAACCAAGTACCACTTCTTTAAGCATCTCCACAACTTTTTGCAGGGAAAACACTTCCATAATCATCAGGAGGCAGAAAATGCTTTCCAAGAGTCTGCTGAATACCAAAATATGGATTTTTATGCTACAGGAATAAAGAAACTTATTTCTCATTGACAATAACATGTTGATTGTAATGGTTTCTATTTTCATTAATAAAGATGTGTTTGAGCCTAGATATAATGACTTAAAATTCACGGTCCAAAACCACAATTATATTTGCACCAACCTAACAGAACATATACCAAGCTACTAACACTGCTATGAAGACTGAGGAGTAACATATACAATTTTATTTCATTTATGTAAAATTATCCACAGGTACAGGGGGGAAAAATGCTAAAAAAAAAAAGGAAGAAAGAATACAGACAGAAATAGCTCAGGTGGTAAAGAATATGCCTGCCATGCAGGAGACAGAGGTTAGATTCCTGGATTGGGAAGATCTCCTAGAGNCATGAAATTAAAAGACGCTTACTCCTTGGAAGGAAAGTTATGACCAACCTAGACAGCATATTAAAAAGCAGAGATATTACTTTGTCAACAAAGGTCTGTCTAGTCAAGGCTATAGTTTTTCCAGTACTCACGTATGGATGTGAGAGTTGGACTATGAAGAAAGCTGAGCGCCGAAGAATTGATGCTTTTGAACTGTGGTGTTGGAGAAGACTCTTCAGAGTCCCTTGGACTGCAAGGAGATCTAACCAGTCCATTCTAAAGGAGATCAGTCCTGGGTGTTCTTTGGAAGGAATGAAACTCCAGTATACTTTGGCCACCTCATGCGAAGAGGTGACTCACTGAAAAAGACTCTGATGCTGGGAGGGATTGGGGACAGGAGAAAAAGGGGACGACCGAGGGTAAGATGGCTGGATGGCATCACCGACTCAAACGTGGGTTTGGGTGAACTCCGAATTTGGTGATGGACAAGGAGACCTGGCGTGCTGCAATTCATGGAGTCACAGAGTCGGACACGACTGAGAGACTGAACTGAACTGATGCAACAAACAAACAAACAAAAAAACCTGGAATTTAGACTGGAACTATATATTCACACCTGAATTTGAAGAGAAATGATACATTTGTGATGTCTGTCTCTTCCCATCCAATGATGTTGCACTGCTCCTTTTATTTTGGACCTTCAAAATGTTCTTTAGAAATGACCTGTAAGTTCATCCAACTAGTCTCATACACTTTTGTTAAATTTCATTTTTATTATTCCTTAATAGTTTTTAATGCTATAGTATTTTTAAATTACGTTGTCTAATTTATTCTGCTCATACTTGATTTTATTATATTGAACTTTGCTAATTCCCAATAATTCTTATCATTTATAGACTCTTGGATCTTCTGCATGGATAATTATATAATCTGTAAATAAACTGTTTCTTTCATTGTAACCCTTAACCTTCATTTTCGTTGTCTCAGTGGAGGGGGGCTGAAACCATTACTACCATAATGAATAGAAGCAGTGAGAAAAGGCATTATTGCTTTGCTCTGGTTTTAAGGCGAATGCCTCTAACTTTACCAGTCAGTATAGCAAATGCCTATTTATTAAATACAGGAAATTTTCTTCTCTTCCTGGCTGAAGTTATATACTAAGTGTTAAATTTTATCAAAGTATTTTTCCACATTTGTAATCTCTGTTGCTTCTTCTGAGAGAAGCAGTCTGCCATGAACTCTTGAATGTCCTTGTGCAACCCTGCCATAGGTATCAAAATGAAAGTCCTAACCATCCACTGATACAGAAGAGTTTTTGTAACTGGTCAACAGACAGTTCAACAGGTCAAGCTGACCACTGTGTAACTCCCATGTGACTGCTTACTCCCCAGGAAAGGACTGGCTTGCTTCCTGACTGCAACAAAAGGTATCTTGCTTAACTCTGGGTTTCTCAGTTACAGTGCATCCCACTGTGTGCAGAGCCACCAACTCTGCCCATCATATCACCCTGTGGGACTTGGGGACAGCGACCCAACACTGCCATGCTGATGCTTCTGCTGACTACAGGGCTATAATAACTGCCCACTGAATCCAGCTGTCTACTTCTGGCACCTAAGCAGTTGGGGCAGTTACTCCTTGCCATTCTCCATGAGTTTATGATTCTTCTCCGACAGGCTATAAGAGATCTTTAAAAGGATCCTTTACAAACTGCAACACTATCAGAGACAAGTTATACAAGAAAGCAACTATCAATCCAGTTAAATCTATCTGTCCTTTTTTTCTAACTATTCTATCAAATGTCTCTAAGTAACCAAAGCTAACAATGATCGAGGTCCTTCCAAAATATGTTTACCCAACAGAACTTAATTGATCAAAATAAAGCAACTAAGAGATGCTTTAAAATAGAAGCTGATTTGTAGTGACTCAAATATTTTCAAGAAGGATACTTCTAGAAAAAAAATGCCTTACTTTCTAATTAAGTAAATAGATACCTTATAATCCACATGACTCATTAAGAACAGAAAAGAATAAACAATAGTTTAAATATTTTTATTATCTATTATGAAATGCCAAGAGAAAACAATGCTAGCTTACTAGTGCCATTAATATTATATTACACAGTCACAAAAAGATTATAATATTGCTGCTTCTGAAATTTTAAATCCTATTTAATATTTCATCTATGTGTCTTAAGGTGAGATTTCAACAGGAGACATTTCAATGAGGCAAACATCAAAGTAATTATATTATTATTTTTATCTTTTTACCTGTATTCAGGCTGTCGGCTTGCAGAATGATCATCTCTCGTCCACCTATAGCCAGATTCATCCTGTAACAGAAAATTGTTACTTAAAATATTCATTTACATTATTTTGGTCAAATAGAGTATCTATTTGTATCTAACAGCATTACTGGAAACTAGTCTCAATATCAAAATAATATGAGGGAAAAAACACTTTTCTAAGTTTCTCTGAGCTTCAAAGGCATGAAAAAGAAAACAAAATACAAGTCATCCATTTCAAACAACTAATTTGGTAGATTGAGAACCTGTGGTACTTATTTATCTCTATTAAATACTTAGAAGTATTTCTTTGGTGGGCCCAAACAACTTTATTGCCAAAAACACATGCCATCATTCACAACACAGAAAGTCTGTTCAAGAACAAAGGTTCAATTTAAATTCAAACACACATTTCTCGATCTTTTTATTTTTTTCCTCTGTGAAGTTTGCTCAGCAATTTTCATCTTCAAGCCTAATGAGAAAACCATCACTTTCCCATTTTTCTTGTTGGTGTCCTTTTCTCATCCTACCTCCCATTAAAAACTACAATTAGAAACAATATAATAAATCAAAACTATATTATATAAACTATATTAGACCAAGATGTTTAAAATCTTGTTTAAAATTAAGCTAAGCTTAAAATTTTTAAAAGTAGCACACTTTGTCCTCTGAAACAGACAAGTTGGAAGAGGTACATATGAAGGAACCATAGTAATCCACACTCCATTACTTTAAAATTATACATACAACAAGGGACAATCAGTCCTCCATATCCACAGGTTCCACATTAGCAGATTCAACCAATCACATTTAAAAATACAGGGAAAGGGTGGAATTCAGAAAATTTCAAAAAGCAAAGCTTGAATTTGCCGCATGCTAGCAACTACTTACATAGCACTATGTTGTATTAAGTATCACAATAATCTAGAGATGATTTAAAATATATGGAGGATGTGCATAGGTTATATGCAAATACTATGCCTTTTTATATAAGTGATTTGAGCATCCTTGGGATTTGGTATACTGGGGGTCCTGGAACCAATCCCCTGATATCAATGGACAACTGTAACATGTGCACTACCTACAATCAGAAACAATGATTCAGCTAAAATAAATATCTTCATTTTCCTCTTTAGCATCACATACCATACTTACAAAAGTAAAATGTATTCATCATTTTTCTTCCCAACATTAAACTAAAGAAAAACGTCAACAGCTATAATATCACATTGGATCTAGTAAGTAGTTTGTTTTATATTAACTGAAGTCTAGGTAAGAATTAGTGTCATGAGAATCCTAAGGATTTCAAGTGGGTTTTTTGTTTGAAGAATATTACATGAG
Source organism: Neotragus pygmaeus (assembly GCA_006410875.1). Lineage (NCBI taxonomy): Eukaryota > Metazoa > Chordata > Mammalia > Artiodactyla > Bovidae > Neotragus > Neotragus pygmaeus. The sequence goes on from SJYV01019664.1 coordinate 1,359,412, forward strand.
AAAATGTGTAAAGAATGAACAATTCAATTCATAGCAATAAGAGTAAAAAATATGATCAAGGCACTATTATGTTTCAAATACAATTTGGTCCACTGAATCCAAAATTCCCTGTCTACACTAAACAGCCACAGTGTTTCCATGAGGTAACAACTGTTTATCCAAAGGCTAAACTGTTTCTCCTTCAGACTATCTGAAAGAATGACTCTGGTTGCAAAATTCAGTATTTCTAAAATAGAGATAATGCATAATGTCCACTTTTCAATATTGAACCCTTCCTCCTAAAGGAAAAGCATGACATTTGAAAGTGAACAAAATAAAAATCAATTCTATTGAGACGTAAGGAAGCTGTCATCAAATTTTATTATAAGCAATGACTGAATATGTCATTAATTACGATATTACACGGTAGGAAAGGGGAAAAAGGAGAAAATATAAGAAAATGGTTCAGCAGAAGAATGATGTAAACATGCAAGTTATGTCAAACGAAGTGCATCAAAGAATAGTTTAATCAAGTTCAATAACAGATTACTGCAACATTAAATATGTTTCTAGATTATTAAAGATGATTAAGAAAAGAACATAATAAAGCAATAGTAGCTAACATTTTAAAAATGCTTATTATAGGAAAGGCAATGTTTGGAGAGCTTTCTAATCTGAGGTAAGAAGTAGACTTTAATAATAACTATAACAAAATGAGACTGACAGAGTGTCAACAACCTTAACCCAACCTCACCCACAACATTTCATCATGATGAAAATAACATAATTTTAACTGGGCTCATTCAGTAACAGAAGATGACTACCTGCTGATCACTTGAAAGTGAAAGTGAAAGTCACTCAGTTGTGTCCGACTCTTTGTGACCCCATGGACTATACATTCCATGGAATTCTCCAGGCCAGAATACTGGAGTGGGTAGCCTTTCCCTTCTCCAGGGGATTGTCCCAACCCAGGGATCCATCCCAGGTCTCCCGCACTGCAGGCGGACTCTTACTGAATACAAAAGCAACAGGTAAGATTACCTTTATCTAGTTCTACAAACCCTCGCCAACAGAGGGGATAAAAAAGCAGGCGAGTTGGAATCAACGTTATTAAATCTAAGACAGAGCTATCCAGAGCGCTTACCCACTTTGTCCAGCACCCCAAGATTCTTGACTACCAGTTCCCATCTGACAGCTCCAGCAGGCAATTCAACAGAGCATCAAGCAGGAAGTGTTTATTCAACTGCCTCTATGGCCAGTCACATAAATTCCAAAAATTACATGATTCTTAAACTTATAAAAAACAACAATTAGTACATGGGGGAAATTTACATACTCCTCTGTGAGGTGGACCACTTCTTCGATCATGAGAAAAACTGCGGCCCTCGTCACAGTCTCGGTAATCAACATGACTGTAATATCTATTGTAGCTTCCTTCACCAGGTTTGTCTAGCAGTGGTGGTTTCTTTGGCACAACATTAACTACTCTACGGTAGCCATCCTAAAACAGACAAAAAGAAATATATAAAAATCACTAACTTCTCTGTTTGGTTTTGGAAACGTTTTTTAAAAAAACATAGGAGTTATCCTTAATCAAATAGAGTAAATGTATAAACAAACAAAAATGCATTAATGAAATAACACGAATAACAACTAATAGTAAGGTCTTCACATGAATTAAAGGAAATGAAACTGTTCAATGAGAAAGCCAGGTGTTTAAAAGTAACATGCAACAATCAAAAAACCAATCATAAGTAAAAGAAAAAATACAATATTATTAATAAAAACTAAACCATGAAAGGGAGAATGTCACAGTAGTTCTAATCCCTAGTTGTCCAGGTATTTTAGAAGTAAAATAGCACACATCTTTTGTTTACTGTGTCTGAAGTTTATTGTCCAGAAAAAAAGATTTTTACACATAACCAACAGCAAATAAGGAGATAATACTGAGCTAGAAAGATCTAGAGGATACATTTTGCTATTTCTAAAACAGCATGTAAGAGAAGAGCCTGTGACATCATAAGTTTGGAAGCAAAATAAAAACTCGATATAAAAGCTGAACTAATTTTCAAAGTAATATGTTAATGTTTTAAAGTTTAGCTGAACAGATTCTTAGTGGGAGTTGGGAAACTGAAGAGAGGGAAAATAACACCTATCTTAGACTAGAAGCTGCTGTAAAATAAAAATGACTATCAACAAGAAGAACCAGAGAGCTACAGAACATGCATCTCTAAATAATCTGGTCTTGAGCACTCATGCTATGTCTATCAATATCAGATGAGGCCTATGTGAAAGACACTGGCAAGCATCCACGTGTAAGATGATCACTATGAATTAACTAATTAGACAAAATGAAAAACATAATGCCTAACATTCGAGAGTGGTAATTTTACTAATTAAGTCTCAGTTTCATTATCTGAACAATGACATTAATAATAGTAACTATATCATGAAGTTGTAAGGACTAAAGAAAAACCAAATTGTAAAACACTTAGTACAGCAGGATACACTAAGTACTCAAAAAATGGTTGCTATTTTGATTACTATTTTTGCAAGTCCAAGTGAAACACTAAATTCCTCAAAGTGGCTATTTCCTTAAATTGCTTCTTAGCACTAATAACTACAATTACTCAGTAACTATTAAATAGCTATAAAATAGCTATTTAAATATATAAAAAACTATTTTAGTAGCTATTAAATAACTACACCCATGCCAAATTTCCCAATGGGTAGGAAATTTGTCAATGTGCCACAAAAAACAGTTCATATCCATTTGAGAGTTAAAATGACCTATGTAATTTTTTCCCATGGGAATATAAGGTGGTTTTCTTTAGTATGTAACAAATTAAACTATAATATATATTCTGTATGATCACATAAAATATAGTACACAAATGAATTTAGTGACTTTTTCTTAACACTATCTTTCATAGAGATTTCAATTAAATCTAAACAAATACTGAGCTTCTTAAAAAAAAACTGTCATTAAGCCAAAATTTACAGCATCTTCTAATTCAAAATTTGTTGCACATAAAATTAAAACCACTGACTTCTCCAATTGTGGGAAACCATAAAATTCAATTACACGATACCTGTTTGTCTACCAAATAATAAATGAAAATAATTAATCCAAAGTTGCTACTGAGCAAAAGAAAAAATTTGCTAATGATAGTTCTTATATCTAGCAATGAAGATGAAATTGCTGTTTCCTTTATGTTTTGAGAAAGTGTACAAATATATACACTATACCATCCCTCTGGTGGTGTCGCACTGAGTAATTCTCACAAACACACAGGATTATGAGAGCCACAGGGGGAAAAAGCTGAGTGCTTATTTACCAGTAACTTATCTTGTAATCTTTAAGAGCAGTAAAGCAAGACAAGGACCAGAACTCTAGGATTAAGGATGCTACCTCCTGGAGGTCTACAGGAAATCACATGAGAGTCTAAAGAAAGGTCTTTGAAGAGAAGGGGGATTGTTCTGCATGCAGAACAGTGTCCTCCTAATGCTGACATGTCAGCTAGATCGGTTAACTCAAGAGCAGGAGAAAGACCAAGCAAGGAAGAGAGAATGAGAAAGATTAAATTCCAAGAGACATTCCTGAGAAAGCAGTAAAACATGGTTCCCACAAATCCCCTCTTCTTGTTTTAATGAATGTTTCTTTGATCTTCTTGTCAGAAGATCATCGCCTCAGTGCAGGTGAGTCGAGAAAATAAGGCAATCAATGCTCTGAACATGAGAAAACATGCTATCATAGTCTAACTGTGATCAACTCCAAAGAGCACGCTGATTTTCACCAAAACATAAAACTGCAGGTTCCAAAGCTGCAAGTCGAGATAAAATCATTACATCAATTTCCACTGTTCAGTAAAGGAAGAAATTATATTAGTCATAAGAGTCTGTACTTGGCAGTTTTTAAGGAAATAGAAAGGGCTGCTACAATAGCTATTATGGAAACTATTAGAATACCTAAAGAACGTTTTTTACTCCAAACTAGACTGGATTGAGCTAAGTGAGAACCACCACACTAGGGTCAATTTAATAGAAAGGGTAAAGTCATAAGCAAGTGCAAAGATGTATGGTCTGGTAGTGCAGACATTAACATGGGCATTCATGTCTGTAAAGCTCCAAACAAAATGATTACTGTTAAAGATTCCAAGGCCCCGCTGTTGGAGATTACGAGTGAAATGACACACAAAGACAAGACATATGAGACAGGCAACACACACTCCGGCCAGAAGAAAGACTGCGCGACCAACAATTGCGGTTTATTATTATATAGCCCCCTAGGAAGAATTCCAGAATGCATGAATAAGCCTTTTCAGTACAGTGTAGGTGCATACATGTTATCATACAGCAAGGGGAGTGAAACCTCTGTTTACTGCAGAGTCTGTCCAGAGCCCTCTTCTCTCTTCTTATCAAAAGGAAGGAATGCTCCCTCGTTTGCAAGGGACCATTAAAGTCAAAACTGTGTCCAGACTCCTTGGCAGAACGCCTCGCTTGCAAGCACGTTCAGCCTTGAGCAGAGAGGCCCGCTTGCAGGCATATCTCCGCATTCCCTACTGTGGCTGCATTAACTCTTCATCTCCCCCTTTTTTATTTGCTTTTATAAATTGTAGCAAGGCCTGGATCTTCTCTGCTTAGCGCTTTAGTTGTTTCCCTTTCCGCCAGAAGAACAGAAAAGCAACACAACATGAAAGTAATATAAACACAGTGTTTCCAAAGGTAGTCCCAATTAGTGAGGATACATGCCCTAATGGATTTAAGTTATTCATTTCCTCTTGAAGACTTTTCAGCAAATCAGAGCCTGTAATGTCAGGTAAAGTCCTGCTAAAAGTAGACAAAATTTGTTGTTCCAGGTCCATAATCTCCATAGTGAGATTTTGATGCCCAGTTAAGGACTGTTTTACTCGACCCCATCCTTCACTCATGTTAAATGGTACAAGTGTTATACAAAACTGAGAATTCCAATCACATTTCAACACACTTCATGTAGATAAAACAGCTAACTGATCTCCAAGCCAGGAAACGGTGTGTGGAAGATGGAGCACATCAGTAGCAAGTTGTGCATCCAAATCTCGCTGTTGTTGCCATAACAAATGAGAGTCTTTATGCCAGTCCCCCCAAAAATCAGCTGTCTGAATTCCTTGGTGTAGTGCAAGGCCTGCTACCACCGCTGTTGCAGTTACTCACGCGACTGCTAGAATCGAAGAAATGACCATACCAAGCATACGTTGAGATCGGTGTAGCAAAGTCTGTACAGCGGCTACTAGATGAGAAACAGCAAAAGAATCTGACCACAGCTGAGTCAGATTTATAGGTAACCATACTTCTGTCCGAGCCTTAACAATTACTAACGAGAAATTGGAGTTATAGGCTCGTCTTTCAAATTCTTCCCACCAAGACTGATTTATACATTGAGTTAGGTTACAATAATCACATGACACAGACCCCACAGTATCATTCCAGATCCAATTCCCATATAACAATGCAAAAGGATATTTTACACATGCCATTGTGGAATAAGATTTATTAACATGTAACTTAACATGGAATGGACCCGAAGAGTCACCACTATCCAAAGTATAGTTTCCTGACCAGATGGTGAGATTACCAGAGACTGCCCATAGTTTCCAAATATCTCCTTGAATGTGCGGATATCCTTGCAATTGTAATTGAGGAGGGACAAGTGCAAATTGCTGCCATTTAACTGTTTCATTACCATTGCCCATCAAAGTGCCATTTGCACGATGCCACCTAAGAAATTCATTTGACCATTTTTCTAAAAATTGCCCATGATCTGGACTCCAGTCTACAATGATAGACCCCGAATAATTCATGACTTTAAAGGGTCGATGACCTCGGCAATGTTCCCATTCCAAAGATTCTAGAGAAGGAACAAAAAAGTTAACAGGACATAGTGACATGTGTTTTCCATATTGAATGTCTATCAGTTCTGTAGAGGTGTTAAATCCCCTGGTGGAAACAAGCACAGTAAAAGTAGCAAAATGGTAATTATTATACTTTACCCCCCATGTATTATAGGAATGATGAGAATGTTCCTTGGTGGACAGACAAAAGGGGTGTCCTCCTATGCACAAAGGAATACCTTCCACTGCAATGGTCAAATTACTAATATTATATTGCTGTTTATGATGATAGTTGTTCTATTCCCCTGCAAGCTGGCAGGGGAAAGAAGGCAGTCTCATTAGTACATACCTGCACTTCTGGTTCCCCCCAGGAAACTGCTCTTACTAATGGGGGATTAGGTATATATGCCCAATATGTATGATTACTTGCCGATACACCGATTACCTGACATGTCACCACCGCCATCATGGCAAGCAAAAGATTGGTAGGATTCAGAGGTTGCCCCGCCTTCATTAATGTCTTCTCTGCTTCCTGGGTCAACTTCTTCATTTGACCCCACGTAGGAGGTATTGCTTCCCTTGTACGGAAAGTAGAGCTTCTCTGCATAGTAAGCTCTTTGAATTTTTGAACCAAGGGATCAGCCATTATTGATTTTAATCAATCTCACTGGGGTCCAAAACCTGTAACTTTAACAGAAATGAAAGCATACCCTCGTCCCAAATATATTAATGATGCTAGTGATCCAGCCTTTCTCTTTATCTTTATACCAAATAGGCGTACTCAAGATCTTCTTTTTTTTTTTTTTTCCAAGATCTTCTTATCCTCTTCTTTCCCTTGAAAATGCAACTCTGCCGCTGATAGATTTCCCTTGCTCCAAACATTCAAAAAATTTTAAGTAAGGTTTTATTCAGAATGTCTTTAGGTTTCATAAATCTCTCCTGTTCCCCCATTTTTATTTTTTCAAGATATTCACGCAAGGTATGATTAGCTCTTTCAATGATAGCTTGCCCTTGACTATTATAAGGAATACCAAAAGTATGAGTTATATGGTATTGAGATAAAAAGTGAGCTAATTTTGCACATTGGTAGGCAGGTGCATTATCAGTTTTCAATTCATTTGGTAATCCCATAACTGCAAAACAAGATAACAAATGAGTAATAACAGCGTCAGCCTTTTCAGAATGTAATGCAGTGGCCCATTGGAAATGTGTGCAAGTATCTATAGTATGATGCACACGTTTTTGTTGTCTGAAAGAAGAAATGTAAATTACATCCATTTGCCATATCTGATTTGCTTGTAGTCCTCTTACGTTGACACCTGGTGGGGTAAGTGGCAAAGCAAAGGGTGCACATATGGAACAAGAACGAACAATATTCTGAGCTTGTTTTCAAGTAATAGCATGAGATTTCTGTAACCCTTTGGAGTTGGTATGCCTGTAAGAGATGTTCTTGCTTTGCTGCTTCTATAGGATAAAGTAAGGCATCAATTGTAGCATTTCCGAATGATAAGGGTCCAGGAAGGGCAGAATGTGCACGGATGTGAGTAAAGAAAATTAACTCCGAACGTTGTAAGAGCAATTGTACTTGGTAAAACAATTTATCAATAGCTGTTTTAAGGGTCAGTGGAAGGGAGACATGTGGAAGCTGTAGGCAAGAGAGAACAGCATATCGAGAATCTGACACAATGTTAATAGGAAGTAGGGGAAAATCTTGCAAAACTAAATAGATAGTCCATAATTCAGCGGGCTGTACAGAAGAAAATGAGTGGCAGAGAACCTTGGAACTTTCCGGGGTCCAATATCCAGCAGTATTCTTATTTGCATCTGTAAAAATAGTGGGTCCCTTAACTGGAACATCTGAAATTGGGGAATGAGATATCATAGAGTTAGTCCGGAGAAAATCAATCAATTTAGATGACAGATAACGATTAGAAAACGAACCAGGATACGAGGCAAGAGAAATTTGCCAGTTTTCATTAAATCGTAAACATCGAGATATTTGAGCAGTTGTTAACTGAGTAACAATCTGATACGGTTCACATCCTGATAATTGTAAAATACGATGGCGACCTTTCTGTATAAGGAAGGCTAATTTATCCATATATGTAGTCAATTTCTTAGAAAAACTGNGCTACTAGTTTTCCGATGGAATGTTTACAGAAGCCCCCAAAGGAGAGAGAAGATCTCTTCCCCATATATTAATAGGTATGTTTACAATATAAAAGGTAACAAACACTGATCTTCCATTATGAAATTGGCATTGCAAGGGATAGGTACTCTTCCAGACATCTGCAATGGAACCCAGGCCCGTCAGCATTAGAGGGCTTTTTTCCAATCTTGAGGCCACTGTTGAGAAGAAATGACTGAAACATCTGCCCCTATGTCTACTAGTCCTTCAAAGTTGTTTTCTTGTATAATCAAGGAGAGAACAGGGCAAGAATCTTTGATAAGCATTTCCCAAAATTTATGTCACCCAGTACTTCCAAATCCTCCTGTTCGTTCATTAGGAAGAACCAAGAAGGGGTGATAAGGTAGGAGAAGTATTTGAGCAATACGCTCCCCAGCTAACAATGAAAGTGTGGTAGAAGTGGAAACCATAATTAAAATTTCCCCAACATAGTCAGAGTCTATTACCNCCCAGTACTTCCAAATCCTCCTGTTCATTCATTAGGAAGAACCAAGAAGGGGTGATAAGGTAGGAGAAGTATTTGAGCAATACGCTCCCCAGCTAACAATGAAAGTGTGGTAGAAGTGGAAACTATAATTAAAATTTCCCCAACATAGTCAGAGTCTATTACCCCAGGATTTATGGTTAGACCTCTCAAAGCTGCACTGCTACAGCCTAATATCAAGCCAAAAGTGCCTTTAGGCAGTGGTCCAAATACATTTGTTTTTAATTTGTAAATGCCTCCCCCTGGTGACAAAAGAACATTATCAGCTAGTGGCAAATCAGCAGTATCACTCCCTGAAGTAGCAGACCGTAAATCCAAAATCATCATCTGAGGACCTTTTAATGGGGCATCGACTCCTAACGGTTGCTGGGAGGGAATAAGGTTGGGGCAGGTAGGATGGGAGGAGGGCAAGGAGAAGAAGTCCCTGGTATTGTTCCTGGGCCCCAAGGACCTTGGACCGTGGGACAGTTTCCCGGTATCGGGTTGCCCATTTTGTCTGTTTTAGATCTGCATTCATTAGTCCAATGAAACCCCTTCCCGCACCGACGGCAAGGTCCAGGAGGAGTCTTATTTTTCCCAGCAAGAGATCTGTCTTTAGGANTGGGACAGTTTCCCGGTATCGGGTTGCCCATTTTGTCTGTTTTAGATCTGCATTCATTAGTCCAATGAAACCCCTTCCCGCACCGACGGCAAGGTCCAGGAGGAGTCTTATTTTTCCCAGCAAGAGATCTGTCTTTAGGAATAGCACCTTGATCAGCTTTTAATTTCTGACACTCTCTTTTCATATGACCAGGTTTTCCACAATGGAAGCAGTTACCTCCCTTATGTGGTTTCATAGCCTTGGCTAAGGCTGTAGCAAAAACATTAGCCTGACTCTCTGTTCCTCCTACTCCCAAGCAAGCTCTGATATATTCAGCTATAGATGCACCCTGTCCTTTTAATGGTCCCAGTATACGCTTGCATTCAGGATTTGCATTTTCAAATGCTAACGTTTGTAATAATATCTCTGAAATTTCATCCCTCCCTACAGCTCGTTCCACAGCTACCCTCAATCTTGCTAGAAAATCAATATATGGCTCACTGGGGCCTTGCATTGTTTTAACAAAGGAGGGCTGGGCANTTCATAGCCTTGGCTAAGGCTGTAGCAAAAACATTAGCCTGACTCTCTGTTCCTCCTACTCCTGAGCAGGCTCTGAGATATTCAGTTATAGATACACCCTGTCCCTTTAATGGTCCCAGTATACGCTTGCATTCAGGATTTGCATTTTCAAATGCTAATGTTTGTAATAATATCTCTGAAATTTCATCCCTCCCTACAGCTCATTCCACAGCTACCCTCAATCTTGCTAGAAAATCAGTATATGGCTCACTGGGGCCTTGCATTGTTTTAACAAAGGAGGGCTGGGCGTGGCCAGTAGGCACCACACAGCACCACCATGCTCCTAAAAAGACCTGGCGGACTTGTTGTAAGTCCTGATCAGAGAGTATTGAGCTTGTTCTCTTAAAGCCCGATAATGGCCCTCTCCCATTAGCTTGTCCTCAAGAGGACTAGGGGGATTCTGTCCCTCATTAATCCAAGCTTGCTTTCTAGCTTCTTCTTCCCACCAACTACGAAGTTGCAACCATTGAGAACCCTCCAAGACAGCTTGGGCAACAGATTCCCAATCTAATGGAATGATTATTTTGCCTTTTCCCAATGATTCCAGCATAGCCAAAACAAAGGGAGGTTGAGGACCATACCGTGCTACTGCAGCTTTAAGATCTTTAAAAAATTTATATTCCAAAGGAGTGTATTGAATATTTATCACGTTGTCATCTTGCTGTCTCTGGATGGGAAATAATTGTGGAGAATCGATAAAACCACCAAGGGGAGGAAGTAAGTCATCATCATCCAGCATAGACAAAGGAAAGAACTGACAATGTTCCCTGCCCATATCTGGCCCATCAACCGCAGTCGGGAAAAGAAAATCATAAGGAGGAGCAGAAGGCACAGATTTCTTCTCCCCCCATGAGATTTCTACCATTCCTGGAATAGATGGGTCATTTCTTTAATCTCTTTGCCCCCCTCTGACGAAACCGAAGAAGCCTCCGAATCCGATTCTGAACTATCAGATGTTTCACCTTTTACAGGAGGAGGATCATTTGCATCCTTGCCTTCAGGCAATGCAGAAATCCCACCAACATCTGACACATCCTCATAAATTATTTCTCCCTTCCTTGAAGCATTAGATTTAGTTTCACTATCAGTAGAAAGCAAGGTCAAAGCCTGTGTTATAGCATTACACAAAGTCCATAACTTCAAAGGGATCACATTACCCTTCTGATGTTGCTTTCTCAATTCCTTTTGAATTATTTTCCATTCCTTCAAATTTAACTGTAACTTTGTTTGAGATTGAAACCAATGACAATATTGCTCCACCAAGCGAAAGAGCTCACTCAATTGAAGAGTCGAAGCCTTAATGCCTATGGAGTGGAGAAGTCCTTGGACTAATTTCATGTATTGTGTCCGTAACGATGGTGAGGAATTTCCCATGGTTTTTTGAAAGCGACGAATCAAGACTTTAAGATTTATCTCTGCCTAGCAGGATTTCCTTATGATTTTTTTTTTTAATTCCCTTCTGCCAGGGTGAGGAATTCCCCATGATTTTCCCGAAAGTTCCCCTGCTATGGATTTTAAAATCCCCCCAGGGTTACTTACCCTTTGGGTTTCACTCGAGCCCCATGTTGGGCACCAGATGTTGGAGATTACCAGTGAAATGACACACAAAGACAAGACAAATAAGACAGACAACACACCTCTGGCCAGAGGAAAAACTGCGCAACCAACAAGTGTGGTTTATTATTATTATATAGCCGCCCTAGGAGGAATTCCAGAATGCATGAATGAGCCTTTTCAGGTCAGCCCAGCTGCATACATGTTATCATACAGTAAAGGGGAGTGAAACCTCTGTTTACTGTAGAGTCTGTTCAGAGTCCTTATCAAAAGAAAGGAAAGCTCTTCATATCAGGTGGCCAAAGTATAGGAGTTTCAGCTTCAGCATCAGTCCTTCCAATGAATATTCAGGATTGATTTCCTTTAGGATTGACTGCTTTGCTCTCATTGCAGTCCAAGGGGCTTCATACTCATAGTTTGCTCTAACATCTTCATATCTGGTATAATTGGGCTGCTTCCAAAGATACCAGGACTATGACTCATTGGAAAATGAGTGTCGAATTACTATGATTGTCATTGGAAAAAACCCTGATGCTGGGAATGATTGAAAGCCAGAGGAGATGGGGATGACAGAATGAGAAGGTTGGATGGCATCACCAAGTCAGTTCAGTTCAGATCAGATGCTTAGTCATGTCCGACTCTTTGCAACCCCATGGATTGTAGGATGCCAGGCTTCCCTGCCCATCACAAACTCCCAGAGCTTACTCAAACTCACGTCCATTGAGTAGATGATGTCATCTGGTCCCATCACTTCATGGCAAATAGATGGGGGAATCAATGGAAACAGTGACATACTTTATTTTCTTGGGTACCAAAGTCACTGACTCAATGGACATGAGTTTGAGTAAGCTCCCAGATTTGGTGATGGACAGGGAAGCCTGGCATGCTGCAGTCCATGGGGTAGCATAGAGTCAGATATGATTGAGCCACTGAACTGACTGACTGAAAGAGTTCCATTACTGTCTAGAAGGGAGAATTTGGGAGGATGCAATATTGAGATTTCTGTCTCCTATAATGAATGTGGATAGTAGCAAACAAAAAACTTTTTTTAAAAAAATGGACTCTATTTAGAAAAATCATTTGTGTAAAAATTTTTAAATGACTCATCTTTGCATATATGAACTTTATCAGCAGAAAATTCTGAACACAGTTACATTCTTACTTTTTGTTCCTCAGCCTCCACTTTAATAGACAGAAATATTAGTACTATAGTTAGTAGTAAATAAATACTTAGATAGTATTACTTTTCAAATTATTGCACTAAAAATTTTAGGAAATGAAAAAATGTAATTAAAAAAAAAAAACAAAAAAACA
>SJYV01019664.1:1373964-1387260 GCA_006410875.1 Neotragus pygmaeus
GATCATCCCCGTACACCAGCCCCAAGCGTCCTGCATTCTGTATCAAACATAGACTGGTGATTCGTTTCTTACATAATAGTATATATTCTTCAACGCCATTCTCGCAGATCATCCCGCCCTCTCCTACTCCCTCTGAGGCCAAAAGTCCATTGTCTATGTCTGTGTCCTTTTGTTGTCTCACATACAGGGTCATCATTACTATCTTTCTAAATTCCATATATATGTGTCAGTATTTTATATACCTCATTTTCACCATTATAAATAAAAAGTCAAAAACAACTAAAACACATTAACCCACCACAAAAGTAACTAAGTACAATGGTATATGTAAGTACTCAACTGCCAGATTTCCTGACACAATCAGCTTAGTATGAATGGAAGTCTCATGGGCACAGAAACCTTGATCTTACTCACTGCCCTATTCCCAGCATTTGGAGTATTACTTGGCACATAGCAAGTACCACATACATAATATGCATTCCAGTTTCCATCTCAGTTTTATACTACTGTCGGCATCACATGCTTTTTACCAGAAATGTACAACACCTAACTAAAAAATGTGATTACCCACAAGTGTAGAGGACTTCTGCTTTCAAAAGCTTGAGGTTTCCTCACTCCAACCCTTCATGCTTTAGACACGTACTGTGGGGCTTCCCTGGTGGCTCAGTGGTAAAGAATCTGCCTGCCAAAGCAGGAGACACAGATTTGATCCCTCTGTCAGAAAAATCCCCTGGAGAAGGAAACAGCAACCCACTCCAGAATTCCTGCCTGTGAAATCCCATGGACAGGAGAGTGTGGCGAGCTACAGTCCATGGAGTAGCAAAGAGACATGACTTGGTGACTAAGCAACACAACATCTGCATTGTAGCACTTACTGGTTTAATTCACTCGCTGAATTTTCAATGAAATATTGATATCTCTGGGTCATTTCAACGGCTTTTGGGAATACTATGTCAAATATCTGAAGCTGGAACTGTCCCCAGAAAACTAGAACATATTACAGAATATAGCCGAGAACTGATCCTGTCTCTCTGGAAATAGTGACAACAAAACAAAAGTTCATGTAATTCTGTCCGCCAAAAGAATTAAACACCTCCTAGGGCAGCTCTACACAAATGAACATTACTAAATCAAAACTCAGCAAATGAACACTTAAGATTTTGCATCTAATCTATGTAATTTTTACAGTTACACTAAAAAAAAAATTGCACTTTAGCTAATGATATGCATGTTTAAGTAGCTAATGGAAAGTGTAGTGTTGTCCACAGTTTACTTTGAAATGCATCCCTAAAATCTGATGGACTAGGTATACTTATAAAGGACAGATAGATGGATAAAGACATGATAAAGAAAGTTTAGTAAAATGTTAATAGTTGAATCTAAATCATGAATAAATGGATGTTCACTATAAAATTCAACTTTGTTGTAGGTCTGAAAATTTTCATAAGATAATGAAAAAAGTTGTATTTATATGGACACTTACTAGATGATAAAATGTGAGGTATGAAAAGACTTAAAATTACATAAGTGCACACTTTAAAAGTGCTTCATGAAATAAGAGTGGGGAGAAAAGGAATATTTCCACCTTAACATACTTTTAGCAATATTATCTAGAATATGTAAATAACTGAATTGCTAGGTTTAGTAGACGTGATTACTTATTTCAAGTTGGATAAAAGAAAGATCTCTTAATGTTATTTGGCGTACATTTAAATTTGAGAATATATGGAACAAATATATGTACCATATATTATCTATAAGATCTTAGAAATTAACAAACTCATGTTCTGAATTCACCAAAAAATTTATTTCCAACTCACTATAGTCTCCAGGAGAGAAATAACCAATAAATGAACAGCACAAACATTCAACTAACTCAAGGAAAGAAATATTGTTATGTAACTATTTAATTATAAAATCTAATTATATAACTCAAAACTAACTAAGTGTGATAGAAAAAAAATCTTTTACACTTTTTTCCCCCTTGGCTGTACCCTACAGTACATGGGATCTTAGCCTCCCGACCAAGGTTTGACCCCAGTCATGGCAGTGAAAGCACCAAGTCCTAGCCACTGGACTGGCAGGGAACTCTCCCAAAATAAAAATTTTTTTAAATGTCGTTGCTCATCACTACCCTCAATATTTATAAGAAAATCTTTTACTTGACATACATTTGTTAACAGAAGAAGGCAAGAACAAATAGACAGGACTACTTCAGTTCCAGTTATATTACAGTGCCCAGAATATAAACCGTTAAGTGTTTTGATCCTAGCTTCCAAACTTTATAACCCCTAAAAATCTGAAATAAGCCAACAGAAAATGGACATTTTATGTTGCAACTTCATTACAATTCCACATTTTCTATCTGTTCCCTATCAGGCTAATGAGGTGGACTTCCACAACTGGAAACTTACTGGTGTCTAAAATCCATTGTCACAAAACTTTTATCAAGGCTACAAAAGTCAGATAAGCTCATAGAAATTACAGATTAAACAGAAAGCATAATTTTAAAAATAAAGGTCTTATGGACATCTAAAAGTTAAATGTGGATATTCTGTCATAATCAATGTCCTTCCAATAAAGGAATGTACAGATTCTGTGTAAAATACTTCTTTGAGCTTAAGTCTCCTATTTATTTATTCAAGTTTAAAACCAAATATAAATTTATGTGAAGTACCTTACAAGTAACTTATTATCAATACAGAGGAATTTTTAAGTGCTCTAAAGTACTAAATAATAACTGGTATATTTGTCAAGTTACAACTGAGGATAAGCTTTCCAATACTCAAATAAAGTGTAATTTAACATCAGCACCAAAATGTGTCCAGTTGCCTTCTAGGTTAATCAAACCCATAAGTTCACAGAATAGATACTTTACAACTGAGGTCATACTGGTATAGTAGGTACCATCTAAAGTCCCTATTTGATATCATACTTTATGTCACAGCACTAGTTTTTCAAACATATTTCTGGTGTATCAGACTTGAGAATGAATGGGACAATGGGACAAAGGAAAGTAATAAAAAAGAGAGAGAAATGCAATAAAATCGTTTCTTTTGTTAGAGCAGAGAACCCAAACACGCAAAATAAAATAGAACATTAACTTTCTCTATCTCAGACACCAGTGAGAGTGGGTTCTCAATTTTTGAAGGATCTGCTAAAGTTTTATATTTAGGAAAAAAATATATTCTGTCCTTTCAACCAAAACTGGGTGTCGTTTCTGCTTTGGCTCAGCCTCTTCATTCTTTCAATAGCTATTTCTCTGCTCTTCCCCAGGAGTATATTGGACACCTACGGAGCTGGAGGGCTCACCTTTCAAATTTTTACATGAAGTTTTATTGAGGTATGACATTCATCTAAAAAAGTATACTGACTGTAAATGTTATTTTTGGATAAATTTTCACAAGGTTATCACACTGCGTAACTACCACCCAGACCAAAAAACAACATTCCTAGCATGGCAAAAGCCTCTCTGTTGCACTCTCCCAGTAACTACCTGTCTCCCAAAAGTCACCTCTTTCCTGGCTAGTTCTGCCTATCTTGAAACTTTATATAAAAGCAAACATATAAGATATACACTTTTGTTTCAGTATTGTTTGTGAGGTTCACACATGTTGCTGCATTTGACAGCAGTCAACTCTTTCTCATTGTTGTATAACTGCACAATTAATTTATCCACACTGTTGGATATCTGGATTGTTGCCAGTTTGGAGCTCTTAGGCACAGTGTTGCTAGGGAATGATCTTGTACATGTCAATATTACACAACAATAAAGTTTTTAAAATATCATTAAGTGATCTCATTTTGTAAGCAAATATTTTTATATTTTTAATTATTATTTTATTAGGTCCAAGTAATACTTACAACTCTATGTACATTTCCAGTTTGCATCACTGAAACATTTTAACCTAAGAATTCTGCCAGCCCATGAAATTAGATGTGACTAGAAAACTACTTTTCCACCTAAAAGCAGGCAACAAACAACACAACAGCAGTAGGACTATCTGTGGCTTCGCCACTAACAGAAATCATAAATATTTTTATATCATATTACAGCTGTTGCAGATACCTAAGAGTATCATTTACACTCATCACTCCTTTGAAACCACAGCAATGAAATCCCTACCACTACATCTTGCTTGACATCTAACGACCTACTTAAAGAAGTACATACTACTATGTCACAAATATGATTTTTAATAGTTTTAGGCTATAATAATAACTGTAAGTAATAGATAGGCTTCACCAGACTGCTAAAGAGTTCCATGTCACAGAGAAAGTTAAAAACTTCCATTTTTTTCTTTAAACTGAAATGCAGGTGTAAAAAGGCAAAGGGATAATTTTCCAAGAGCCATCAAAGGAGTATAACATATTGAGCGGAAAGGAAGGCTTTAAATTCATAACCATAATAAGTGTTCACCAGAAAATCTGTAATGTCTGATTCTTATGGACAGAGGATGTGAGAATACAGACTTTATAGAGTAAGACAAACTGATTAGGGGAATGGAGAGATCAATCTAACGGAATTAAAATAGGAGAGGAATGAACCTGGACAAGGTCTGTGCATGTTCCGTGTTCCAAAAAGAGAAAAGCAGTCTGGATTCCTTCCCATCTAGGAGGAGCCTAGCAGCCAGAGAACTTGACAAAGTAAGATTTACCTTTAGACTTACAGTTGAATACATCTAATCTGATTTCACAGACACTTGTGTAAAAACATATCTCCCTATCTGCTTACAGCTGATGAAATTATTTTATGAAGGAAAAAATACCTCTGTTTCACTTTGACACACACAAAAATGGCATAAAATGAAAATGTTTGACTTTGTTTAGATTTTACTAAAACATCCTCATTCACTGAGGACTTCCCTCTCCTAAATCACAGGAGACCCTGGTTTGATTCCCGGGTCAGGAAGACCAGCTAGAGAAGGGATAGACTACCCACTTCAGTGTTTTGGGGCTTCCCTTGTGGCTCAGCTGGTAAAGAATCTGCCTGCAATGTGGGAGATCTGGGTTCGAACCCTGGGTCGGGAAGATCCCCTGGAGAAGGGAAAGGCTACCCACTCCAGTATTCTGGCCTGGAGAATTCCATGGACTGTATAGTCCATCAGGTCACAAAGAGTCAGACACTACTGAGGAACTTTCACTTTCCCTCACCTGACATCTTTAACTCAACTGTCATCATCGGTGACTTCAGCGCTCAGCCACAATCTGACTTTGACTCTGCAAATAGGAATCGCCTGATGAACTTTTAAACAACACTGACATCCAGATT
The DNA here is from genome assembly GCA_006410875.1 of Neotragus pygmaeus. Taxonomy (NCBI): domain Eukaryota; kingdom Metazoa; phylum Chordata; class Mammalia; order Artiodactyla; family Bovidae; genus Neotragus; species Neotragus pygmaeus. The sequence continues at coordinate 1,379,237 of SJYV01019664.1, forward strand.
CTATCCACAGAGATCATGACTTCATTAGATAGGGAGGACCCATTCACTTGTATTTAAGAGTTCTCTAGCTGAATCTAATGTACTGTGAGGACTGAGAGCCCTAATTTATATCACTGATCCAAAATCTAACCACAAAGTTCTGTTAATCTCAACTCCAATAACCTTCACCCACCCTCATTCCTACCCCATACACTGAACTTCAGTACTGAGAACTGCTCCATTTTGGAAACTCTACATTCCAAAATATTGATTGCTTATCTTTCTGNTAGATGTGACTAGAAAACTACTTTTCCACCTAAAAGCAGGCAACAAACAACACAACAGCAGTAGGACTACCTGTGGCTTCGCCACTAACAGAAATCACAAATATTTTTATATCATATTACAGCTGTTAATTAATCCAATAACCTTCACCCACCCTCATTCCTACCCCATACACTGAACTTCAGTACCGAGAACTGCTCCATTTTGGAAACTCTACATTCCAAAATATTGATTGCTTATCTTTCTGCCATACCTGGTCTTCAACCTCACAGACTTTCCTTTCCTTCAAACTCTCACTATTTTCAATTCACTGTCTGTCTCACAGCCTTATTCCCTTTCATAATCGGTCCATTCCACATAAAATAGTACCTCAATAATTCTTACCTCCCTGAGTCCATCACTCATCTTGCAATCTTAAGTCAATACAACCTGCTTTCGCTACTCCCAAATTGGTGCCCCTACAAAATTTAAGCTTATAGACCTTCAGCAGCAGTGTTTCTAAACATCTCTGGTCAGGAGAGCCCTACGATGGCTATGCCAAAACTTCAATCCTGGCCGCAATCTCTGTCTAACTCCTCCGCTTTCAACAAATCTTGCCACCTCTTACCTTAGATAAATATAAAGGCCTCGACATATGAACTTTCTCAAATCCATTCTCACACAGACAAAGGCCTTACTAGAGAGTAGAGGGTCCTACCCATCGGTCTTTTGTTGTTGTTTCATCACCAAGTCATGTCCAACTCCCTGCAACCTCACAAGCTGCAGCACGCCAGGCCTCCCTGTCCCACACCATCTCCCAGAGTTTGCCCAAGTTCATGTCCATCCAGCCATCTCACCCGCTGACACCCTCTTCTTTTTGCCCTCAATCTTTCCCAGCAACAAAGACTTTTCCAAAGAGTCGTCTATTCACATCAGGTGACCAAAATACTGGAGCTTCAGCTTCAGCATCAGTCCTTCCAATGAGTATTCAGGGTTGATTTCCTTTAAGATTGACTGCTTTGATCTCCATGATGGTCAAAGGACTTTTAGGAATCTTCTCCAGCACCACAGTTTAAAGGCATCANCTGGAGCTTCAGCTTCAGCATCAGTCCTTCCAATGAGTATTCAGGGTTGATTTCCTTTAAGATTGACTGCTTTGATCTCCATGATGGTCAAAGGACTTTTAGGAATCTTCTCCAGCACCACAGTTTAAAGGCATCAATTTTTTGGTGCTCTGCCTTCTTTATGATCCAGCTCTCACAACTATACATGACCACTGGGAAGGCCACAGACTTGACTATATGAACCTTTGTTGGCAGAATATGTCTGCTTTTCAACATACTGTCTAGGTCTGTCATAGCTTTCCTGTCAAGAAGCAACTGTCTTCCGATTTCATGGCTGCAGTCACCATCCGCAGTGATTTTAGAGCCCAAGAAGAGGAAATCTGTCACTGCTTCCACCTTTCCCCCTTTTATTTGCCATGAAGTAATGGGTCCAGATGCCATGATCTTAGTTTTTTTAATATTTAGTTCTAAGCCAGCTTTCTCGCTCTCCTCCTTCACCCTCATCAGGAGGTTTAGTTCCTCTTTGCTTTCTGCCATTAGAGTGGTACCATCTGCATATCTGAGGTTGTTGACATTTCTCCTGCCTATCTTGATTTCAGCTTGTAATTCATCCAGCCTGACATTTCTCCTGATGCGCTCAGCATACAGGTTAAACAAACATGGTGACAACAGACAGCCCTGTTGTGCTCCTTTCTAAACCCTAAACCAATCAGTTGTTCCACACCAGGTTCTAAGTTATTGCTTCTTGACCCACATGCAGGTTTCTCAGTAGACAGGTAAGATCATCTGGTATTTCCATCTCCTTAAGAGCTTTCCACAGTTTGTTATGATCCACAGTTCAAAGGCTTTAGTGTAGTCAATGAAGCAGAGGTAGACGTTTTTCTTGAATTCCCTTGCTTTCTCCATGATCCAGCAAATGTTGGCAATTTGATCTCTGGTTCTCTGCCTTTTCCCTTGTGGCTCAGCTGGTAAAGAATCCGCTTCCAAATGCAGGAGACCTGGTTTCGATCCCTGGGTTGGGAAGATCCCCTGGAGAAGGGAAAGGCTACCCACTCCAGTATTTCAGCCTGGAGAACTCCATGGACTGTATAATCCACAGGGTTGCAAAGAGCTGGACNGAGACCTGGTTTCGATCCCTGGGTTGGGAAGATCCCCTGGAGAAGGGAAAGGCTACCCACTCCAGTATTTCAGCCTGGAGAACTCCATGGACTGTATAATCCACAGGGTTGCAAAGAGCTGGACACAATTGAGTGACTTTCACTTTCCTCTGCCTTTTCTAAACACAACTTGGACGTCTGGAAGTTCATGGTTTGTGTAACACTGAAGCCTAACATGCAAGATTTTAAGGATGAACTTACTAGCATGCGAGATGAGTGCAGCTGTCCAATGGTTTGAACATTCTTTAGTATTGCCCTGCTTGGGAACTGAAATGAAGACTGACCTTCTCCAGTCCTGTGGCCACTGCTGGGTCTTCCAGATCTGCTGACATATTCAAGTTATGACACTAATAAACTGATTCCTGTCTTAAAATTCACTCCTCCCCATCTTATTTAAACCAGCTTCTTTGCTTAGCAACAGCCTCTGGGCAGGTCTCTTGGCTTTCAATTTTAACAGCTCTTTAAGCCAACTCCCACTGCAGTGTGTTCTATCATTAAAATATTCGTAGCATGTACACACAATGCAGAATAGTGTCATAAAGGTTTTATGTTGTAACTTTCTCCATGATTTTATCATGATTATTTCCCACTGTTATACGAAACTGTATTTCCACATAAAAATTTCTGTCTACATTTTAAGGCTCTACTAAGCTCTATAAATATTATACTATTCAACACTTAAAATTGTTTTGAAGATTAGAAATTTATACCTCACTTACTGTAAGCAGGCACTAGCTAAATAGATAATCACAATAAATTATCATTTAAAGTAAGTCATCTTCTCTCTAAATATACCTCACTTTATAATCTGAAGCCATGTAAATGTGTTACAGAAGTTTTCATAGTGGCTCAGCAGTAGAGACTCAGTATTTCTGTCTGGCAAATCCCACAGACTAAGAAGTTGGTGAGCTTCATTCCATGAGGTCACAAAGAGTCGCACATGACTCAGTGACTAAACAAAAACAAATGTGTTACATTTAAAAAAACTAACTAGAAAAGAAAAAAAACAAAGTAAAACAAACCCAACGATATATATTCAGTTAATGGCATAACCACACAGAAAACCCTGTAAAGTACCCCAAATTTCTAATAGGATATATCCATAGGAGAGTGAGGGACCTAAAAAACAATTGTTTTTAAAGAAATAATTCGTACCTTTTCCCATCGCTGCATTAGTCCTACATTTTGTTTATCGCTTGTTTGTTCTAGGTAAACTATAAAATAATTCTGCCAAGCTGAAAATATTTTTAAATTGAGATATTTATTAGAAACATCAAGTCTATAAGTTAACCTGGAAAAAATGACATTTGGTAATAATTAAATCTGCCCCTTCTGAAATATGGTAGGCCTCTTCATTTTTTCCACCTTAAATCACTTTAGATCAACCCCGATGTAAGCTGTAACCTAGCAGAAATGACAATCATGAAGGTGATATCACCCACCTAAGAGGGTTAGAGGATTTACTTATAGAAGTAAAAAACAACTAACATATAAACAAATATTTGTGCCCTTTGATGGTATATAATGAATTCATAATATACTCATATACCATCACCATGAGCCCAATCCCCCTAAGCAAAAGTTTAAGATTGACCGCTTCTTGACCTTCCCCAGATCCTCCCTNTATAGAAGTAAAAAACAACTAACATATAAACAAATATTTGTGCCCTTTGATGGTATATAATGAATTCATAATATACTCATATACCATCACCATGAGCCCAATCCCCCTAAGCAAAAGTTTAAGATTGACCGCTTCTTGACCTTCCCCAGATCCTCCCTTGGATCTCTAAGGAGGATTTTGAGGAGAGAGAAAGAGAGAAAACATACACCATTCAATAAACATGAGTGCCTACTATGTGCCGGGTTATAAACACAGTGCTGGGAATAAAAAGCAAAACAACAAGCTCCTTGAGCAAAGAAAAGGACTGGCTCCACTTACTAACTCCCAGAGCAACCAAGAGAAAAGCAGTAGAAGGGCACACCAGAAACTGCCCGCCTGTCCCTGAGCTGCCCCTTGCCGAAATACTTTGTTAACTGATGGTCTGAATTTTATCAAGCCTCGAATTTTCTTCACAAATTACAATCAATACAAGCCCTCCCTTTTAGAAATTTCAATAAGAAATATAAACTATAGATTTTCTACATAAATAAAATGTTACCTTTTATTTTCAAACTTTTGACTTTTAAAAGCTTGATCTATCTCCATTTCAACTAGCTTTGACAGAGAAAATTCACTTGGACACTAGGTTTTGAATTATTCTAATGTAAGAACAACTTACACTGGGGTGACTTCGAGGAGGTACTCTTTCTCTTGGAAGTCTTTCATAGTCATATCGTCCCTCAGACCACATTTCATCTCCTCTGTAAGCCACTAAAGAATAAAAAAAGAAACCAGAAAATAATGGGTTTTAGGTTACTAGGAAATAAGTAAGAAAAGGAAAAGGTAAGTTATTACATTCCGATCCAAATATTTTCTAGAGACAATTAAGGGGGAATAAATGCAAGTGATCAAAAGGAAAAAAGAATGATTACAACAATTCTTCAAAAATAATTTTGAAATTTTCTTAAAAAAATGTAGTAAAAAGTCTCACCTTTCTTCAATTTCCAAGGCTATGAAAAGCTTCAAAGACCATATTCCCATCAACTATGGGAAGATTCATATGACCACAAGTTTTCCATTCTCATAGAGTAAAAATCAGAAAAGATTCATTTTAATGAGTAGTATGAGAGACTGATCAGCAAAGATGAATGATGTGTACAACTGCAGCTTCATCTTTTCTACATCCTTAAGAGCTTACTGTCTCTCTGTACATCCAATGAAGTGGTTTTACCTGGAAAAAATACTAAGTAAACAATCCTGTAAAAACACACTCAACAAACCCTGAAAGAAACCACTCTTGATTTTTTTTCAATCCTATAATCTCATTTTAATGCCAAGGCACCTTTGTAAAATTTGAAATTAAAAGTTTTGCCAGCATTCTTCACATGTGGGATGCAAAGAGAGACTCCTACTTTGACAGAGAGCTGACACATTCTAGGTAGAGAGCTAATGCAGTGTGATACAGAGTCCTCATAAAAGAGCATCTGTGAACAAGTTAACAATGCAAACAAGAGAGAAGATGACAACAGGGTGCAGGAAACAGCCCATAAGTCATTTACATAAAACGCTTATGCTACAGTTGAGGAGTTGGCAAATGTTTCTGTAAAGGACCAGACAAATATTTTTGGCACTGCAGGTAACAGGTCTCTGTTACAACTGCTCAATTCTGCTATTTTATAACATGAAAGCAGTCACAAGCAATATGTATAAATGTATGAGTGTGGCCATGCTCCAAAAACATTCTATCTACAAAAACAGGCAGGTAGCCCCAGAGAGATGACAAATGTTTAACAGGATAGAACTGAAAGAGGGTAAAGTACTCGTGGAGCGGTATAGCAGTATAGAGAACCATCCTGATGAGTAGACAGATGATCTTGAGCAAGAAGCAAAAATGGGACAGGTACCAAGTTAGGGCCTTTTAGCACACGGAAAACAAGGCAACAAGTCCACATGTGTAGTCCACAGATCTGTGAAGAAGAAAAATATTTCAAAGACACACATCAAGAGATTTTTCGTGGGGTTCTTTATGATGGAATACTAAGGGGGAGAAAAAAGAATGAACATCCCGTTTTGGCAGCACAGAACTCTAATATTCTGGGTTAGTTTAGGCTAAGGGAAAAATAAAGGCTGGAGGATGAGAGCAATATTTTTTAACACTATCGTAGTAATATCAAGCTTAATTTTCTCTTTAAAAAAAAAACAAAATAAAACTATAATGTGTTCTAATACAAACAGACCAAATAAAATTAACTAACCAACAGCGTCAGGGGAAATCTTAAGTTATAAATTAGCCTGTACTNGATCACAGTCTTGTCATGGAGAAGGGGCTTCTGTAACTCAACAATGATATGAGCCACGCCGTGCAGGGCCACCCAAGATGGACAGGTCAAGTGAAGAGTTCTGACAAAATATGGCCCACTGGAGGAGGGAATGGGAAATCACTCCAGTAATCTTGTTGCGAGAATCATATGAACAGCACAAAAGGCAAAAAGATATGACACCGAAAGAAGAGCCCCCCAGAAAGGAAGGTGTCCAACACAGAGAAGAGCAAAGGGCAGTTACTAACAGCTCCAGAAAGAAGGAAGCTGCTGGGCCAAAGTGGAAACAACACTCAGCTGGGATGTCTTTGGTGGTGAAAATAATGTCTGATGCTGTAAAGAAGAATACTGCATGGGAACTTGGAATGTTAGGTCCATGAGTCAAAGTAAATTGGATGTGGTCAAGAAGGAGATGGCAAAGAGATGCCAAGTGTGAACATCAACATCCTGTGATGTTGAACCAATCAGTGAACTAAAATGGACAGGAATGGGTGAATTTAATTCAGATGACCATTCTATCTACGGCTGTGAGCAAGAATCCCTTTAGAAGAAATGGAGTAGCCCTCATGGTTCACAAGAGAGTCGGGAATGCAGTACTTGAGTACAATCTCAAAAATGACCAAATGAGCTCAGTTCATTCCCAAGGCAAGCCATTCAATATCACAGTAATCCAAGCCTATGCCCCAACCAGTAACGCTAAAGAAGCTGAGTTTGAACGGTTCTATGAAGACCTACAAGACCTTCTAGAACTAACACCAAAAAAAGATCTTAGTTCTTTTCATCATAGGGGATGGAATGCAAAAGTAGGAAGTCAAGAGATCCTGGAGTAACAGGCAAATTTGGCCTTGTAGTATAAAACGGAGCAGGGCAAAGTCTAACAGAATTTTGCCCAGAGAACACACTGATCAAGCAAGCACCCTTTTCCAACAACATAAGAGATGACTTTACACGTGGGTATCACCAATGGTCAATATAAAAATCAGATTGATTATATTCTTTGCAGCTGAAGATGGAGAAGCTCTATATAGCCAGCAAAAACAAGACCTGGAGCTCCGATCATCAGCTCCTTACTGCAAAATCCAAGCTTAAATTGAATAAACTAGGGAAAACCACGAGGCCATTCAGGTATGACCTAAATCAAATCCCTTATGATTATACATTGGAGGTGACGAATATATTCAAGGGATTAGATCAGGTATACAGAGTGCCTGATGAACTATGGACAGAGGTTCATAACACTGTATAGGAGCCAGTGACCAAAATCATCCCAAAGAAAAAGAAATGCAAGAAGGCAAAGTGGTTGTCTGAGGAGGCTTTACAAAACAGCTGAGGAAAGAAAAGAAGTGAAAGCAGGGAGAAAAGGAAAGATATACCCAACTGAATTGATATGTATGGATGTGAGAGCTGCACTGTGAAGAAAGCTGAGCACTGAAGAATTGATGCTTTTGAACTATGGTGTTGGAGAAGATTCTTGAGAGTCCCTTGGACTGCAAGGAGATCCAACCAGTCCATTCTAAAGGAGATCAGCCCTGGGATTTCTTTGGAAGGAATGATGCTGAAGCTGAAACTCCAGTACTTTGGCCACCTCATGCGAAGAGTTGACTCACTGGAAAAGACTCTGATGCTGGGAGGGATTGGG
>SJYV01019664.1:1387625-1486734 GCA_006410875.1 Neotragus pygmaeus
AACAATGACAAAAAAAAAAAAAAAAAAAAAAAACCCAGAGGAAAACAGTAGAATGGCAAAGACTAGAGATCTCTTCAAGAAAACTGGAGATATCAAGGGACTATTTCATGCAAGGATGGGCACAATACACAACAGAAACAGTAAGGATCTAACAGAGGCAGAAGACCTTAAGAGATGGCAAGAATACATAGAAGAAGAAGATGCAAAAACGATCTTAATGAAACATAATCATGATGGTGTGCTCACTGACCTAGAGCCAGACTCCTGGAGTGTGAAGTCAAGTGGCCCTTAGGAAGTATTACCATGAACAAAGCTAGTGGATATGATGGAATCCCATCAGAGCAATTTAAAATCCTAAATGACAATGCTATTGAAGTGCTGCACTCAATTATGTCAGCAAATTTGGAAACTCAGCAGTGGCCACAGGACTGGAAAAGGTCAGTTTTCATTCCAATCTCAAAGTAGGCCAGTGCCAAAGTGTTCAAACTACTGCACGATTGCACTCATTTTCCATGCTAGTAAGGTGATGCTCAAAGTCCTCAAGCTAGGCTTCAATAGTATGTGTACCAAGAACTTCCAGATGTACAAGGTGGGTTTAGAAAAGGCAAAGGAACCAGAGATCAAAATTGCCTACATCCACTGAATCACAGGAAAAGCAAGAGAATTCCAGAAAAACATCTACCTCTGATTCACTGACTACACTAAACCCTTTGACTGTGTGGACTGCAATTTTCCAATTGTGGAAAATTCTTAAAGAGATAGGAATACCCAACCATCTTGTCTCCTGAGAAACCGACATACAAGTGGGTCAGAAGCAACAGTAGAGCCTTACATGGAACAACTGACTGGTTCAAAACTGGGAAAGGAGTACTTCAAGATTGTACATTGTCACCCAGCTTATTTAACTTATATGCAAAGTACATCATGCGAAATGCCAGGCTGGATGAGTCACAAGCTGGAATTAACATTGACAGGAGAAATATTAACAACCTCAGATATGTAGATGATACCACTCTGATGGAAGAAAGCAAAGAGGAACTAATGAGCCTCTTCATGAAAATGAAAGAGAAGAGTGAAAAAGTTGGCTTAAAACTCAACATTCAAAAAATCAAGATTATGGCATCCAGTTCCATCACTTCATGGCAAACAGACAGGAAAACAATGGAAACAGTGGCAGATTTATTTTCCTGGGCTCAAAGATAACTGCAGATGCTGACTGCAGCCATGAAATTAGATGTTTGCTCCTTGGAAGGAAACCTATCACAAATCTAGACAGTGTATTAAAAAGCAAAGACATCATTTCATCAACAAAGGTCCGTACAGTCAAAGCTATGGTTTTTCCAATAGTCATGTACGGATATGAGAGCTGGACCATAAAGAATGCTGAGGGCAATAGCCTCCTGACAAACTATTTATGCTTTGATTCCACAGGTAAGGCATTAGAGAAAGATCTCTCTAGTCAACTTCCAGTATTAAATACATTCAGGATAAATAGCTTTCCTTCCCTCCCCAATGCATTCTTTTCACTCTTTATATTCATTCAATAACTGATTTGATAGCAAACCACGGTGAGCAATTAGGTAACATTTCAGGCCTTTCCACTAGCAATTCCCCACCCAGAATGCTTTTCTCCAGGTATCTGCATGGTTAACCCTCAATGTCACTTCCAGAGTCGTCTTAACGTCATTTTTCTACCAGATTCCCCTAATTTTGCTATTTATTTTTCATAGCACTAATCATCTAAGATACAAGATAACTCTGATCTACATTACTGGTTCCTTGCTACTAGGAATATGAACTACATTGTTAATTTATTAAAATTAAGCACCTACGATGTATGTGTTCAGTATCCATGGAAAATATCTGTTAATGCTGGTAACATGCCCTCTTTAGATAAATGACTCCCATACGATGTATGTGTTCAGTATCCATGGAAAATATGTTAATGGTAGTAACATGCCCTCTTTAGATAAATGACTCCCATATCTCCACTTCCTTTCAAGAAGATATCTCACAGCACCTCCACTTCAGTATGCCTTCACACTACTCAGAAACTTGCTTCATCTCCTGTCTTCCCCATTTTGGTCACTGACACCATATCAGATAACCAAAGGCCTGAAAAATCAGAAACCTGAGTCACACAAGAACCAAAACTTATCATACCTCAGTTAACTAAAGCCTATTATTTTTGTCACCTCAATATATAAGGCACATGTCTCCACTCCCCTATCCCAGCTATCAATGTCTTTGTTCATATCCTTTTAATCTAGTCATTGGACCCCCCAAGAGTAAAACACTGGTCTCCTTGCTTCTGATGTCACCTCCTACACCCAACAACTATAGCAAGAGTGTTCTCATAAGACAGCTAGTTTAAAAATCTCTCGGTGACTCTCCATTACCTAAGAATGAAGTCTCCGCCTAAACTTGAAAAAGGCTTATTTTCAACTTTTCTCCTATTGCTCCAGTTTCACCTCCTACCAATTCCCATACAGTCTCCAGAACCTCCAGACGTACCAAACTACATTTTGTTCTGTAAGTATGCCACTATTTCTCATCACTCTATCATGGCAACCTTTCTCCTGCCTAGAATATCTTTCTTCAACTTATCTGCCTTAACTCTCTACTCCTCCTTCAGGATTCAGCTAAAATGTAAGATTTTCTTCAGTTCAGTTCAGTTCAGTCGCTCAGTCGTGTCCGACTCTTTGTGACCCCATGAATTGCAGCACGCCAGGCCTCCCTGTTCATTACCATCTCTCGGAGTTCACTCAGTCTCATGTCCATCAAGTCCGTGATGCCATCCAGCAATCTCATCCTCGGTTGTCCCCTTCTCCTCCTGCCCCCAATCCCTTCCAGCATCAGAGTCTTTTCCAATGAGTCAACTCTTCACATGAGGTGGCCAAAGTACTGGAGTTTCAGCTTTAGCATCATTCCTTCCAAAGAAATCCCAGGGTTGATCTCCTTCAGAATGGACTGGTTGGATTTCCTTGCAGTCCAAGGGACTCTCAAGAGTCTTCTCCAACANCATGAGGTGGCCAAAGTACTGGAGTTTCAGCTTTAGCATCATTCCTTCCAAAGAAATCCCAGGGCTGATCTCCTTCAGAATGGACTGGTTGGATTTCCTTGCAATCCAAGGGACTCTCAAGAGTCTTCTCCAACACCACAGTTCAAAAGCATCAATTCATCGGCACTCAGCCTTCTTCACAGTCCAGCTCTCACATCCATACATGACCATAGCCTTGACTAGACGGACCTTAGTCGGCAAAGTAATGTCTCTGCTTTTGAATATACTATCTAGGTTGGTCATAACTTATATTCTCCAGAAAGAGTGAAGTTTCTCTTCTTCAGGCCTCTTAAAGCACCTGCTATATTGTACTATATAACATCATATTCAATTTACTTTCCTTCCTCTCCTCCCTCCCAAACTAAACACCACTGCAAAGGCAATAACTGTGTACCTCTCTTCTGTTGTTTAGCAGAGTGAACGTACTTATTAAATATAGGCCAAATAAACATATTATTCATATGACCACTATATGAGCTATTCTGGAGAACCTAAATATTGGTTTTCACCTTTTGGTTATTCAGAAAACTTCCAATGAGCACTATTAGATTATGAATCTTATCACACTTCTCATGACACTAATGCCACTTCATTTTTGAGCAAATGGTACCAATGAGAATCCTTTAGCTCCAGCACCTAAAGCAGGGATTCTCAACCCTGTCTTCACATGAGGATCATCTAGAGAGCTTCAAAAAATACTGATACTTAGATCTTATTCTCTAAAATCCCTATATAGTGGCCTGGGACATTTTTTTTAATCTTAAACTTATTTCACCTTAGGATGCAATCCATTGACTTTACGGCAAGGTAAACATATTCCTGATATTCTAAATTAAAATAAGTTTTTAATTGTTGGCCTGAGTCTAAAAATTACATAATACTATTTCTACTTGAAAATGTTAAAAATGCCAGACATCTAAAACAAAAATAAATTTTAGAATATAAAGTGTATGAAGAAAATAAAAACATTGGATGTCAACTAAAATGGTCAAAATAAAGCAAAGAATCCACAGAAATCAATCACTGTTCAGTGCTCAGAGATAAATACAGGCAATGGCAGTTTTAAAAAGCCAAGAAAAGACAAATACAATCAAATATGAAGTGAAGTGAAGTGAAGCCACTCAGTCATGTCCAACTCTTTGCGACCCCATGGACTGTAGCCTATCAGGCTCCTCCATCCATGGGATTTTCCAGGCAAGAGTGCTCGAGTGGATTGCCATTTCCTTCTCCAGGGGATCTTCCTGACCCAGGAATCGAACCTGGGTCTCCCGCATTGCAGGCAGGCGCTTTACCGTCTGAGCCACCAGGGAAGCTATAATCAAATATAAGATCACTTAAATGTGGATGAGCAACAGTAAATGGTAGAATCCAAGAAAACAGAATGGAAATGTGCCTAAGAAAGATACAAATGATGAGGGCAGAAGATTCGCATTGCAAAGGAGCAGAAATGAGCCTGCATAGGTACTTAACAAGCTTTCATTTCCTCCCCTGAAGTAGATATTATCCCTCCCGTTCCAGAAAAAAACACAGAGGCTCTGAAAAGCTCAAATCTCAGAGGTTTAGGGAGCCTAGAATCAGACTCAGGCCTGCTGCTGCTAAGTCGCTTCAGTCGTGTCCGACTCTGTGCAACCCCATAGACAGGGGCCCAGTGTCTCTGGGATTCTCCAGGCAAGAACACTGGAGTAGGTTGCCATTTCCTTCTCCAATGCATGAAAGTGAAAAGCGAAAGTGAAGTTGTTCAGTTGTGCCCGACTCTTAGCGGCCACAGGGACTGCAGCCTACCAGGCTCCTCCGTCCATGGGATTTTCCAGGCAAGAGTACTGGAGTGGGGTGCCACTGCCTTCTCCGCAGACTCAGGCCTATATGACTTTAAAAGTGAAGCCTTTTCCACCATATCACATTGCTTCACAGAGCAAACAGGCAAGGGCAGAGAGAACAGAAAGGCATTAAATGGCACAACAAAGCAAAAAACTAGAGGAGGAGCTCCCTGCAGGCTTTTAAACCTAGAAACAAAGTGAGAGGAAAATGTCATTCCAGAAGATTAACCTGAAACTACACAGGATGGACTGAAGGTGAAGAAGCTAGAGGAAAGAAGATCGCTGCTCGCTTCATAATGAACATCAAAACGGAGTACTGTTAAAGTGCTGCATTCTCAACTAGTGCCACATGTTACTTGACTTTTCACTGTTTTAAGAAAACTTCTTTAAGTATTAAATACTTACTAGTAGCTTCTTGACTGTTCATTGTAAGTGAACAAGTAACGGAAATTAATAGGCAAAATTATTAGATTTTTGACTGAGTATATTTTCAAATCCAAACCTCATTTCACATATGGATAAAGGTTACAGTCTTAACTGGCCAGTCTCCTTCCTGTCTTTTACCCTCCATTCCACCCTTATGACAGACACTCAATTAACCATGCTAAAATTCATAGCTGAAGTCTCCCTGAACAAGAACCCTAGAGTTTATTAATTAACTGTAAAAAATCCAAACATCTCTGCCCTTCATATGCCCCCCTTCTGTTATTTCACCTAACCTCCTGTTCTCTCCATGCCTTCCTCCTCACCGTGTCACAAAGTAATGAACACTATCTTAGAGTTAGAACACTACCCTAGAGTAAGAACACTTACTTCTCCAACTGGAATACTTCTTTTCGTTCTCTCACTCAATTTCCAAACATCCATCAAGGCCCAGTCAAGATCTATTATTCTCCAGAGAGCCCATTCCTGAACCCTACAACACTTAAAACAGATTCCAAATCAATGACTAAGAAGCCACATGTGACTTGTTTGACCCAGGTTTCTTTTTCTTAATAAAACATTATTCCATTGACCAAATTTACAAACTAGGAGATAGCCTCTTTAAGAAACTGTATTTCCAACTTCCCTTGAAAAGAACTGGATGCTCTGGCAACACTGGGAGCACAGTCACATAGCCAAAGCAGCTGTAGCTGAGAAGCAGCTGATGCCTTTTGAAAGATTTTTACATTTTAAAATCAGAAGATGACATCAACTACCTGAATTCTGAGACTGTATCTGCAGCAACTGCAATGATTCAAGAAATTCTTGACTGCCTATTAGGCACTAGAGTTATGAAAATAAACAAGACATACAGTTCCTCTTAGGAACTAAAGCCTAGCATGGTAGCAAAGACAAGGAAATAAGCAATCAGGATACATCTTATAAATGCTACTAAAAGGCAAGTAGAGAGCACTCAGCACATGGCAAGGGTACTTAACTCTGTCTATGGGAGGTTAGAAATACCATGCAGAGAAAGTGACTAAAACCGAGATTTTTAGCAGATGTAGGAATCAACCAGAAAGGGGTAGGCTTGGGATACGGAAAATCAAATGTCTCAGAGAAAAAAGAACTTTGCAAAGACACTGACCGAAGAAAAAAGCATTAGAAATGGAAATAAGTTGAATATGTCTAGAGCCATCAAAGAGTTAGTTGCTCAGCCGACTTTTTGTGACTCCATGGAGAGTAGCCCTCCAGGCCCCGCTGTCCTTGGGATTTTCCAGGCAAGAATACTGGAGTGAGTTGCCATTTCCTTCTCCAGTGTATCTTCCCGACCCAGGAATCAAACTCGGTTCTCCCAAACTGCAGGCAGATTTTTTTACTGCCTAAGCCAGGGAAGCAAGAGCCATGATCCACCCATAAATGCAGGGGTCAGAGAAAGGGCTCAACTGACATGACTGGAGAGAAAAAACAAGTATTAGAGTCAGGAGATGTAAGATAATGTCCATAAAGAAGTTGAATCTGTAAAAGAGTTTGTTAAGCAGAGAAGGTTTCAGAGAGCACAGTTCCTGTGTTGAGGGGTGAAATGTGGGAAGAAAAGGAGGGAGAAGCAGTGATAGCCTAAATAAAGGGAGAGGGAGCCAGCACAAAGCAGCACGGGGATGAGGGTGTAGCATAGAAGACCAAAAGGGCTTACATCTCAGGCGGTAACCAAGGATTAACAGGGATGTGAAGCATGGCAGTTTTGGCGGGCCACAAGTTTGCCAAAAGAATTAGTCCCAGCGGTCCCCTGGCGGACACAGAGGCCTTTCGGCCTCTCAAAATTCTGCTGCGCCCTGGCTGGATTGCACTTCCGTCTCCCTAGAAGACATCAGCTTCGACCTGGATTGATCCTGCAGGCTCCACGAGAGGCTCTGAGTTCCAGGCTGCTGGCATGCTGGCTCCCAGGGAGTGGCTAGAGGGCTGGACTGCGCGTGCCGGTGGGTAGAAGTATAAGCTATCCTGCATTATTTTCCAGTGTTTCTGTAGAATGATGGGCCTGTTTACAGCCACTTGGAGAAAAAGCAGTGTTTGCCCATTACAGATTTATAGGGAGAAAAAAAGCTGCCAGGAAGTTTTACAGTTGTCCATACCAATACTCAGGATGAGTCTTCGTGTGAATTCGAGTGTCCACAAATTGACCTTGTCTCTCCCCAACAAGACTGAGGGATCCTCCAGAAAAAGGCCGCTTTACACTTTTTTGTAACTCCTGAAGTGCCTATAACCGAACTGGGCACGTCGAACACATTCAGTAAATTTATCGACTTACTAAGTGACCTGGGGTCACCGATGCCACCTAGTTCAGCCCTCTTTTTGCCTATTATGGTGCTAATGAGAAGTGAACCTATACCAGACTCCACAACTTCCTTTATGCCAAACTCCGCTGCGTCTCTCCCCCCTCAACAGCAGGAGCAGAATCCCTGCACAGTTCAAATTCAGCGGGAGACTCCCGGTCCCACCGCGGAAACGCCCGCCCGCCCGCTCGCTGTCCCCTCCCGGGTGCAGGAGGCCGCGTGCCCGTCCGCACCCACCTCTCATAAAGGTAAAAAGCGCTCACCGACTCTGTGCCGCCTGGAGATCCCGTAAATGTAGTCGTCCGCTCGTCGCCTCGCTCCCGGGGAGGCACTTCCGGCGCACACTAAGACGTCAGCAAAAGCGCCCGCCCCTAAGCCCACCTCCGGGGTTTGGGTCCAAGGAAAGCCGGGAAGAGGCGCGGCAGCTATCTTCTCGTCTCTGCCCCTGATCCCTCCCGGGACCCGTGATGCCGAGGCAGCTGCAAGGAGCGACGAACAGTCGGGGTTGAGCCCCGAGGGAGCTGAGGGCTCGCGTTCTTCTGGCCCTCCCCACCGGGCCCGCCCCACTTGAAGGTAAACGCCTCCTGCGTTGCGGCCTTGCTCCCTGCGGGCTCTTTCCAGAACAAGCTTCCGGAACCATTTTCCCCTGTCTCCTGCCACCCTTTTTATCTCAGGACCTTTACCTGCCCTCACCGTTCTCACTGGAACGGCTAACGTATGAAAAGCTTCAGTTGGAAGCTTTTAAAAAGCGACCTATCGTGCTAGGTTCCTGAAGTTGTCCCCCAGAACATTCCAATCATCAAGCGATTTTCCTATCACATCGCGAATAAGGATGCCTTAGAATCATTATTTTGCAATTTGTGATCTTCAGTACACACCACACACGCTTTTTAAATCGAAAATTTGAACTTGGTTGAATCTGATATAATTTTCACATGTGACTTGCTGACTTTGCAATATATGATATGAAAATGGATTACAGATTGTACTTGTAAACTTAAAAATACATATACAGGCCAGTACCCTTCAGGGCACTGAAAATTATTCAAATGATAAAATGTATCATTTCATAATTTAGCGATAATATGCAAAATTAGTGATTTGAGAAAACTTCTAATTACATCATAGTGTGAGGCTAAGTATTAAGACAATCAAAAAGACACCCAACCAAATTAGTGAAAATCAGTGGCTAAGGTTCTTCCTGGCCTCCCAGGCTCTTTCTCACGTGGGTAGTTAAGGTATTAGGCACATCTGAAAGCACTTTCTTGCTCTCAGCCTGATGAGAGGTTAAGAGTAGCCTCAGGGTTTTTCCCTCATTTGTTTGAAACTCACCTCTTCATTCACACTATATTCCATCACTGAAAGGGTTCGTGTAAAGAATCTTTTAAGTGGTATCTGGAGCAAAGCAATTCCTTAATTCACCCAGCCAGAGTCATTGTTCCTGAGTGAGAGCTGATTCTTAGGCAGGTTAAGGAGTCTCAGGGCTCTTGAANTCTGAGTTGGATCCTATGCAAGGTGTGAATGCATAAGGAGTCTCCATTCCTGGCCACTTTCCTTGGCTTGTAAATAGCTGAAATCTCCCTATACTTCCCCAGATTTTCTTCCCTATGTGTATGTATCTATGTCTGATTTTCCCTTTTTCAGTTCAGTTCAGTTCAGTTGAGTCACTCAGTTGTGTCCGACTCTTTGCAACCGTTGAACCACAGCACCCAGGCCTCCCCGTCCATCACCAACTCCCGGAGTCCACCCAAACCCATGTCATTGNCTGATTTTCCCTTTTTCAGTTCAGTTCAGTTCAGTTGAGTCACTCAGTTGTGTCCGACTCTTTGCAACCGTTGAACCACAGCACCCAGGCCTCCCCGTCCATCACCAACTCCCGGAGTCCACCCAAACCCATGTCATTGTGTCAGTGATGCCATCCAACCATCTCATCCTCTGTCGTCCCCTTCTCCTCCTGCTCTTAATCTTTCCTAGCATCAGGGTTTTTCAAATGAGTCAGCTCTTCTCATCAGGTGGCTAAAGTATTGGAGTTTCAGCTTCAACATCAGTCCCTCCAATGAACACCCAGGACTGATCTCCTTTAGAATGGAGTCGTTAGATCTCCTTGCAGCCCAAGGGACTCTCAAGAGTCTTCTCCAACACCACAGTTCAAAGGCATCAATTCTTTGCACTCAGTTTTCTTTATAGTCCAACTCTCACATCCATATGTGACTACTGGAAAAACCATAGCCTTGACTAGTCAGACCTTTGTTGGCAAAGTAACGTCTCTTCTTTTTAATGTGCTGTCTAAGTTGGTCATAACTTTCCTTCCAAGGAGCAAGTGTCTTTTAATTTAATTGCTATAATCACCATCTGCAGTGATTTTGGAGCCTAGAAAATTAAACTCAGCCACTGTTTCCCCACCTATTTGCCATGAAGTGATGGGACCGGATGCCATGATCTTCGTTTTCTGAATGTTGAGCTTTAAGCCAACTTTTTCACTCTCTTCTTTCACTTTCATCAAGAGGCTCTTCCCTTTTTATATGGCTATAACTCATTTGGATTAAGACCTATTCTAATGAACATATTTTTTTTAATTAATATTTTAGTATTTATTCTTCCAGGGTTTTTTGAGGGCAGAGGCAGGTGAGGGTGTAGGATTGGAGGTGTGGGCTAATTTGAGGATTTAACTTGATTACTTGGTAAATACTCTATCTCCACATATGATCACATATGAATATGAGTGTTTATGGCATAGATACATTAATTTTAGAGGCACAAAATCAACCCATAGGAGATATGCATTTTGAACTAATTGTGGGCATATCTCCTGCCTCTTCCATCTCATTAAGAGAACACTGGTGACCACTTATGAGAAACAAGGTGGCCCTACCACAGTCATATTCACAGTTCAGTGAATGTTCAGTAATTTCATTTTAGTATTTTATTTCTTCTTCCCTCTTTGAGGGAGAAGATAGTCTGTCATTCTCAATTGTTACAAGGTATTTTTTACACGTACAGTTGTAATTATTTGCTATTGTGTAGGATATAAGAGCCTGTGAAGTACACCACTTTCAGCCAAACATTGAGATAAAATTCTGATAATCCATGAAATCAAACTTTTCCTGAGCCCTTAAGAAAAGGGACAGAGCTCTATAGGACAGAAAAACCAGAAGACTTCTTTACACTGGCAGAACCTCATGAGATAAAGAAAAAGAACTGAGGTCCTCATTTCAGCCAGTCAGAATGGCTGCGANCTGCAGCACGCCAGGCCTCCCTGTCTATCACCAACACCTGGAGTTTACTCACACTCGTGTTGATTGAGTTGGTGATGTCATCCAACCATCTCATCCTCTGTCATCCCCTTCTCCCACCTTCAATCTTTTCCTAGCAGCAGAGTCTTTTCAAATGAGTCAGTTCTTTGCATCAGGTAGCCAAAGTATTGGAGTTTCAGCTTCAGTCTTTAGAATGAATATTCAGGACTGATTTCCTTTAGAATGGACTGGTTGGATCTCCTTGCAGTCCAAGGGACTGTCAAGAGTCTTCTCCAACACCACAGTTCAAAAGCATCAGTTCTTCAGTGCTCAGCTTTCTTTATAGTCTACTCTCGCATCCATACATGACTACTGGAAAAACCTAGATGGACCTTTGTTGGCAAAGTAATGTCTCTGCTTTTTAATATGCTCTCTAGGTTGGTCATAACTTTCTTTCCAAGGAGCAAGCATCTTTTAATTTCATGGCTGCAGTCACCACCTGCAGTGATTTTGAAGCCCCCCAAAATAAAGTCTGCCACTGTTTCCACTGTTTCCCCACCTATTTGCCTTGAAGTGGTAGGACCAGATGCCATGATCTTAGTGTTCTGAATGTTGAGCTTTAAGCCAACTTTTTCACTCTCCTCTTCACTTTTATCAAGAGGCTTTTTTTCACTTTCATCAAGAAATAGAGGAAAACAATAGAATGGGAAAGACTAAAGATCTCTTCAAGATAATTAGAGATACTAGGGGAATATTTCATGCAAAGCTAGGCTCAATAAAGGACAGAAATGGTATGGACCAAACAGAAGCAGAAGATATTAAGAAGAGGTGGCAAGAATACACAGAAGAACCGTACAAAAAAGATCTTCATGACCCAGATAATCACAGTGGTTTGATCACTCACCTAGAGCCAGACATCCTGGAATGTGAAGTCAAGTGGGCCTTAGGAAACATCACTATGAACAAAGCTAGTGGAGATGATAGAATTCCAGTTGAGCTGTTTCAAATCCAAAAAGATGATGCTATGAAAGTGCTGCATATTCAATATGCCAGCAAATTTGGAAAACTCAGCAGTGGCCACAGGACTGGAAAAGGTCAGTTGTCATTCCAATTCTAAAGAAAGGCAATGCCAAAGAATGCTCAAACTACCACACAGTTGCAGTCATTTCATATGCCAATAAAGTAATGCTCAAAATTCTCCAAGCTAGCCTTCAGCAATACGTGAACCATGAACTTCCAGATGTTCAAGCTGGTTTTAGAAAAGGCAGAGGAACCAGAGATCAAATTGCCAACATCCGCTGGATCATCAAAAAAGCAAGAGAATTCCAGAAACACACCTATTTCTGCTTCATTGACTATGCCAAAGCCTTTGACTGTGTGGATCACAATAAACTGTGGAAAATTCTGAAAGAGATGGGAATACCAGACCACCTGACCTGCCTCTTGAGAAATCTATATGCAGGTCAGGAAGCAACAGTTAGACCTGGACATAGAACAACAGACTGGTACCAAACAGGAAAAGGAGTAGTACATCAAGGCTGTATATTGTCACCCTGCTTGTTTAACTTATATGCAGAGTACATCATGAGAAATGTGTGGCTGGATGAAGCACAAGCTTTAATCAAGATTGCAGGGGCAAATATCAATAACCTCAGATATGCAGATGATACCACCCTTATGGCAGAAAGTGAAGAGGAGCTAAAGAGCCTCTTGATGAAAGTGAAAGATTTGATTACATAGTACTTGATGAATTAAGACAGCTTGAGTCTCAAAGAACAGAGAAAATGAACTTTAGTTTCCTTCCTTGTATCAGAATAGAGACATCTCTCTCCTTATTGAATACTTACTGCATGCCACAGAACGTTGTTCCAGGTACTAGAAACACATCAGTGAACAAAAAGATGAACATCTCTTCTGGTACTCATAGCAAGATAGAGAAACAATTTGAAATAGAAAAAATTCAAATGATATTTGTCAATAATAGATACTAAGTTAATGCTAAGGTGTTAGATGCTAAGGGGAAAAATAAAGCGGGAATGGAGGGTTACTAAATGTTAGTTTAGGGGTGAAATTTTACTTTAGGAAGGTGACTTTTGATTAAGACATAAAGGAAGTAAGAGACAGCTGTTCAGATTTCTAAGGGGGGCAAGAATTTCAGTCAGACAGTAAATAAAGTGGAGAGAAGAGGGCAGTCAGAGGCAGGCACATTCAGGGGTGCCTTATAGGACTTGCATAATGGTAAGATAATGACTAATGATAAGGACTCTGAGTGAAGTGAGATGCCATTAGAAAATATTATATAGAAAACAGTCGTTCATACAGATAGCCAATAGGCACATGAGTGAAAAGATGCAAACATTGATAGTTATTAGAGAAATGAAAATAACTACAATGAAACACCACCCCACACCAGTCAGAATGACCATCATGAAAAAGTCTACAAACAGTAAATGCTAGAGAGAGTGTAGAAAAAAAGACCCTCCTACATCATTGGTGGGAATGTAAATTGGTGTAGCTACTATGGAAAACAGTATGGAGGTTCCTCAAAAAGCTAAAGAGTTGCCATAGGGATCCCACAATCCCACTGCTGGGCATATTTTCCAAACAAGACTATAGTTTGAAAAAATATATGCACCTCTATGTTAGTAGCAGTACTATTCACTATAGCCAAGACATGGCAACAATCTACATGTCTATCAACAGATAAATAGATGAAGATGTGCGGTGTGTGTGTGTGTGTGTGGACTGGTGATTTGAGGTTAGTAGATACAAACTCCTATATATAGAATGGATAAACAACAAGGTCTTAACTGTACAGCATAGATAACTATATGCAATATCCTGTAATAAACCTAAATGGAGAAGAATGTGTGTGTGTATACATACACACACACATATATACACATCACTTTGCTGTACACCAGAAACTTGACACAACATTGTAAATCAACTATCCTTTAATAAAGTAATTTTTTTTAAAGAGAGAAAATGAAAAGCAAACCACAACAAAAAAGAGAAAACTGTCTTTATTGATCTCCAGTATTACTAACACTGTGGTCTAGTTATACTGTGTTCCAGGGCTGATGTGAAAGTTTTAGTCACTCAGTCTTGTCCAACTCTTTGCAACCCCATGGACTATAGCCCACCAGGTTCCTCTGGTGGAATTCTCCAGGCAGGCAAGAATACTGGAGTGGGTAGCCAGCCATTCCTTTCTTCAGGGGATCTTCCTGACCCAGGGATCAAACCTGGGTCTCCTGTATTGCAAGCAGGTTCTTCACCTGAGCTGCTAGGGAAGCCCCGGGGTTACACAACTTAATTATAGAACTCAAACATTTATTATTGTTATTTTCTTACACATATTAATGTATCGTAAAAGACTTTTCTACAAAGTGTTACGTGATAAACAGGAACTATCAGTATATAGGTACTGGCTGAAGCAATAGAAATAGATTGCCTAGAATGAAGATGTAGATGTAAAAGGGAAGAAAGGGCCAACTGTAAAGGGCCACCAACATATTAGGGTGGGCAGAAGAAGTAGGCTGATAGGAATCGATTTTTTCAATATAGAAGCTTTTTTTTATTTTATAAGCAGTCTAAATAAGGATCTGTCTTCTGACATAGTGATTGCTTGATGGGGTGGGCAGGAGGGTAAGTTAGGAACAGTGATATTCTACAACACTGATAATTAAAGCACAAGGTGGAGCTCTGGTGGGATTGACAGTTGTAATGGATATACCATACTAACTGTAGCTATGCAGTGTGTGTGCCCTCAACCTACCACACATGAAGAGTGTTTTTTTTCCCCTGTACTCTTTGGTCAGAAATTTAAGAATTAAGGTAAATAAATACCTTTGATGCCAATAGACAAAAAAGAGTATTATTCAAGTCATTAAAAAAATATATCTTTGTGGCCTGCCTTGCTGACTAAAGGATAAAAATTTTCATAAACTACAGTAAAAAATGTGATCAGTATATACAGCCTGAAAACTTAATTTGGTTTTTATGATTTTAAATCAAATTGTAAATTATTATGTGGTCTTTTGTTTCAGATATTTTCCAAGTATGGCAAAGTTGTAAAGTAAGTATATCAGATCCTGAAACTTCATTTAAAAATCTATCATTATTTTCTTAATGAAAGTAGATTTACTATATTTTTATAAAACAGATATTTGATATAAAAATGAATAAATACTGCTGTTAACATTTTATGTTAATATTTTTATCCTTTTTAATTTTTTAATATGCATAAATATCTATAGACAAGTTTTAAAAGACTCCATTCTATGCATGCAATTTTGTTGTCTTTTTTTAACTTGATATATTGTAATAGCTTTCCATGTACTATATACATACATCCTTGTATTTAATGATTTCATGGTAGTCCTTTGTGTTATTATTTACTTATTTTATACCGCATTATTAAGAATTAAAACTGATTCTGTTATCCAATATAAGACATAAAAGCTCAAATTAAATATAAATATCAGGTAGTAGAAGGTATGTTAGCAAGTATACTATAAATGGATTATTATTTGTCAAACACTGTAAACACAAACACCATTGACTCTTGAACTATGCAGGGTTAATGAGAGTATAAAGTAAAAACAAGATAATGTTACTCTATCTTATAACTAATATATGTTTTAGCATAAATTTAAAGTCATTTAAAATCCCAGGAATTTAGAGCATATTTATCTTGACTAGTTGTTTTTTTTTTAGCTTTTGATAAATGGACATTAAACAGTTGAAGTTTATCTGCATCCTGAAGTTAACATCTTTTAAAATTACTTCTCCGTTAAAAAAAAAGTCATCAGAAATACTACTAGGTCAATTTTGAGGTCTTCAGAATTTCAAACAGTGATCATAAAAATCAGAACACTAATAATAATGATATGAAACAATGAGCACATGCTAGGCATTATTCTAATGTGTTAAGTCTCACAACTATCTTATAAGGTAAACACTGCTGTTATCCTGATGTTATAATTGACAAAACTGAAGCCTGTAAACCTAAAATCATATTGCTAGTTAGCAGTGAAGACAAGATTTGATTCCAGCCTATTCCTTTACCTTCCCATTACCTTTTCTTGATTTTTCCCTGTCAGAATCACTGAAATTTCCATATCAATACATAATTGTTAGCCATGAGAATGCTATGAAGTTAGACACAGAGTTATAAGCACCTATAAGCAAGGAAGACATGATCTAGTCTAGAGAGTCAGAGTAGCTTTACAAAGTCAGTATCCTTTGAGTTGAAACCTAGAGGCTGAGTACAAGTAGGTAAAAAGAATGAGAAGAACATTTCAGGTAGAGGGAATGCTTATACAAAGGCCCGCAAAGGCCCTTTGGCAAGAGAAATTAAAGTGAGATCAATAAGCAGCCAGTGACTTGAAATGAATGAGTAAGAAGGGAAAAGCACAAGATGGGTCCAGAAGCAGATTCCTCTAAGAAGACCAAGAATCTTTTAAATAATTTTAATTAGAGGAGTGACATGATTTGAATTTTTAGAAGCTTGTTCCATCTAACTTCAGTGTAGAGACTGGAATGGAGGGGAACATGAACAGATGCAGGAAGACCAGTCAAAAGATGTAACAGTAGCCCTGGGAAGAAATCCACACTAAAACGACACAGGTGGAGAGATAGAAACTGGTCAGATTTGAGAGATCATTAGGCAGAAGAATGGGTAATACTTAGTGATAGACTTATTTTGTATATCATGGTTGGGTGAATGAGAAGGAAGTGTTACAGGTGACACTCAGGTTTCCCAGGATAGTGTCTACTTTACTTTATGTGCTTAAATGAGTACATCATCTACCTTATATCAGGAAATGGTGCCACCATCTACCTTTTCTCCCATGCCAGAGACATGGGAATAAATCCTAGGTTTGTCCTTTCACATCCTTGATATAATTACTTTTCTGTTATCATAGAAGGTAATTCTGTCAAAATAATGTATTTTAATTGGTTTATAGGTCTCTCTCCACCTCTAGACTGTCGGTTTTTTCCTGAGGGCAAAAACCTTGTCCTGCTGCCAGTGCTTAGTACTTGTGCTTGAGGCTAATGGAAGGACTGAATGGCCTCATGAACAAACAAATGGATACATGCTTTTGAGAAACTATTTTCTCAATCAAAGTAGGGGAGCTGAAAGGAGCATTTTATAGATAAAGCTTAAAGAAGTAGCTGACAAATTAATAAAGTGAAAATTCCATTACATGTTTCCAAACATAAAGACTTGTCATTACTGCAAAAATAAACTTTAATAGGGAAGATGAGGCAGTGTTTATACAGATTTCAGCAGAGACGAGCAATTAAAGAAATTTAAGAACTGATAACATTCTGAACCCTGAAGAATGAGTCACATTTTATGGGCAAAAATTGAGAATTTAAAGAGGATAGAAGCCACGGGAACAGAGGCACCAGTTTAGGGGTAAGTTTAGGCCGTGCTCCATAAACACTGAGTGCCTTCTGGTGGCTAAACCTTCTAGTGTGCGAGTGAGGAGCAGTGAAAGATGAGGGAAATGGGAGCCATGATAAAGGTTATTGATTGCTGGACCAAAGAGTAGGCAATTTGAAGAACCAAAAACTTTTAAGCTAGGGAATAAGTGATTTTATTTGTTCCTTAAGTAGAAGACTCTTCCACTATGTTAATTCCAGCATACGAGCAGGAATTAACATCAAGGCAACCAGTAAGAATAGACTGTGGAAACAGTAATGCCACTATGGACAAGAAAATGAGCAGGGGGAATAGAAAGGAGAGGACAGAGGAGAGAGATCATTAATAGAGGATGATTTAGAAAGCTAACACTTCCAAAATAGTACTTTCAAAAAAATAATTTATGACTTTTAACTGACCTCCAGAAACATGAGTTTTTTTAAAAGTTAAAGCAACGTCTCACTTCACACTTAAAAATGGGTTAAAAACTTTGTTGTGTTCCATAACTGGTATGTATTTGCAGAAAATTAGTCTAAACTTGAGCTTCATCAAGTACTTGACTTCTTTCCTTCCAAACCCAATGAATAAACACAGGCTGTCTTTGAGAAAGTAAACCATTTTAGTTGCCCATTTTTCCCCAAGTTATTGTAACTTATTTTTTTAATGGAATAAGACATCGCTTTTCTTAATACCGAGCTATCTTTTTACCAATTTCATTCCAGAGACTATAGGTATCTAAAAACCCAAACCTAAATAAAATAAAATTTAATATGTGAAACGTAATATTAAGTAAAATTTCTGTTTATTCATTCATATCCTCTTGTCTGTTTTCCTGTTAATTTAATTTTTAGAAAATGATTCAGCTTTGTCCTAAATACTGTCTCTTTTTTGTTATTTGGAAATAATCTCAAATTTATAAGTTACAAAAATAGTACAAAGAACATCAAAATATCCTTTACTCAGATTCACTTATTGTTAACGTTTTACCCCATTTATTTTATCTTTTGTACTCTCTCCCCAACGTGTGTTCATGTATGGGGGTGGGGTGTGTGTGTGTGTGTGTGTGGCTTCCCAGGTTGAAGCCGTGCTAAAGAACCCACCCGCCAGTGCAGAAGATGCAAGAGTCTCGGGTTTGATCCCTGGGTCAGGAAGACTCCCTGAAATAGGAAATGACAACCCACTCCAGTATTCTTGCCTGAAAAATTCCATGGAGAGCAGAGCCTGGCATGCTACAGTCCATGGGGTCACAAAGCATCAGACACAACCAAGCACACATATATGTGCCTATATGTGTGTATCTTTATGTGTATACATACACACAAACACAGTGTTTTTGTGAGTCATTTGAGGGTGTTACAAACATCATCACCCATTACTCCTAAATACAGTACTTCATCGGAGAAGGCAATGGCACCCCACTCTAGTACTCTTGCCTGGAAAATCCCATGGACGGAGGAGCCTGGTAGGCTGCAGTCCATGGCGTCGCTAAGAGTCGGACATGACTGAGTGACTTCACTTTCACTTTTCACTTTCATGCATTGGAGAAGCAAATGGCAACCCACTCCAGTATTCTTGCCTGGAGAGTCCCAGGGATGGGGGAGCCTGGTGGGCTGCTGTCTATGGGGTCGCACAGAGTCGGACGCAACTTAGCAGCAGCAGCAGCATAGTACTTCATTGTATATTTCCTAAAAATACATTTAGGGTTATATATTATATAGCCATACCACAGTTAACCAAACTCATAAATTTATCCTGATGCAGTACTTATGTTGAATCAATTGTCCGTGTTCCAGTTTTGTCAATTGACCTAGTAATATCCCCCGTAGAATTTTTCACCTGTAGTGCAGAATGCAGTCTAGAGTTAGGTTTTGATTTTTACTGTCATATCTTTTTAGCCTCCTTTAGTCTGAAATGTTTATAAATAATACAGCTCTAACCCATGTGTTTTCCTGATGTTGCCCCATGATTATATGGGGGTTATACAGTCTTGGCAGGTATACTCTATAGATGATGTATTCTTAAGGTGTCACTCTGCATTCATACCGCATCCATCTATCTCATTAGTGATACTAATTTTGATCACTCAGTCAAGGTTTAACCAACTTCTCTGCTGTATAATTATTTTTCCCTTTGGCAACTAACAAGCAATCAATGGGAGACAGTTAAGACAATGCAAACATCCTGTTCCATATAAAAATTTCATTTGAGACATAGCATTTGTTGATAATTCTTGCCTGACCCAGTCTTTACCATGATCATTTCAAACGGTGATTTTTTGGCCCTCCCTGTACATTCCCCAGTCATCCCCTGGCATTGTGCTATAAGCAGTAGCCCTCCTTTCTCCCCCATTTATTTATTTATTATCAGCATGGACTTAAGAATTCCTTTCTTATGTGGTTTGTAATTCATTACTGTATTTAATTATTTTGGTACTCAGATTGTCCTAGATTTGGCCAGTGGGCTCTCCCTTCAGCTGGCTTGTCTGTTCTTGTGCCATGCCCCATCATTACTCTTTTTTTCAAGTGTTTCCTTTCTGGCATAACAAGATGTTCCAAATTCATCCTGTATGTAGCCTTTCCCAGCCTTCAAGTCAGCCATTTCTCCAAAAAGCCCTGTTGAGTATTGTTTCTTAAAATGTATTTAATGACATACGATGAGCAAGGACCAACAGGACTAGAGATGGGTGAAGGATGAGGAGAAAGAGCAGGCTCTGTGCTCTTGTCACTATCCATACCATTTAGGTACTTTGGGTAGTATGGCTGAGAAGCACAGAACTGGAGATTCTTTAAAATAATAAGAATATAGTTTTATTCTAAAACCAGAAAAAAATTTTTGTAGTAAATCAGTTTACTTTTTGTGCAGAAAAGAATACCTCAGTTTTGCTTTTTTCCTGCAGAGAGGGAGTCAGTAGAGAAGAGGAATTATGCTTAATCTTCAAGATTCCATTTTCTTTTGTAATCTCAACTTCATCTTCAACTTCTGATTAATGTTTGACTTATCAGATACTCCTAATTATAGCTGTGTTCACTTGTGTTAGTATCACAGTTTCTCATTTCAAGAGTTTATTCATATGTTTTATTTATTGCTGCCTCATTTTTAACTAGCTATTTGTTTACGCTTTAAGGGTTACTATAATGAAAGATAAAGATACCAGGAGGAGTAAAGGAGTTGCATTTATTCTATTTTTGGATAAAGACTCTGCACAAAACTGTACCAGGGCAATAAATAACAAACAGGTAAGCCATTTGTTCCCAGCAAGGTTTTTAACCAAAAGTCTGTGTTCAAACCAGGCTAAAACTGTGGGGATGCAGTGGATGGTCGAGTCTGGTGGATATCAGTAGTTCCTGGGGGTATTTTACTTATGGAAGAGAGAGCAAAACTGTACTGGGTTCCCAAAACACTGGTAGAATAAAAGGAATAAAATCAATTCCACAGGAAAGAATTTGTCACACCTACATGGGCATTTGCTAAAATAATGTAAAAAAATAAAATAGAATTGACAACTTGAAATGGGATCCAATAACAGCAGTTTTAGGTTTCAGTGAGATAATATCCGTCTGCATTTACATTTTTCTCTGGTCCAGTTATTTGGTAGAGTGATAAAAGCAAGCATTGCTATTGACAATGGAAGAGCAGCTGAGTTCATCCGAAGACGAAACTACTTTGATAAATCTAAGTGTTATGAATGTGGGGTGAGTATACCTAAAGCAATATAATTTTCCATTATTTACTTGAAGGTGTTTCTCACATCAGTGTTTTATGTGTTTTCCAGAACTTCTGGAAGGCTAAAATCGAGTTATAAAAGTTTCACTTAAATTCAGTTGAAATATAGTATGATGTTGGAGAAGGCAATGGCCACCCACTCCAGTACCCTTGCCTGGCAAATTCCATGGACGGAGGATGCTAGGAGTCGGACTCGACTGAGCAACTTCACTTTCACTTTACATTTTCATGCATTGGAGAAGGAAATGGCAACCCACTCCAGTGTTCTTTCGTGGAGAATCCTAGGGATAGGGGAGCTTGGTGGACTGCCATCTCTGGGGTTGCACAGAGGCGGACACAACAGAAGCGACTTAGCAGCAGCAGTAGCAGCATAGTATGATGTAAAGACAGTCTGAGTTGGGTAATCTAGAGTGGTATTTTCTCCAGTTTCTAAATCTTTGAAAGTTGTTAGATTAAAAAGTGTTAAGACTACTTACTAATTAGTCACTAAGTAATTTTAGTGACCCATAAATTTTTGCATTTCTATAGTGTGACAATGATTAAATCAGTTAAAACACTGTCATATGACCTATCCTCTATGGGGTATTGTTTTGAAAAGTTTTTCCACCTATTGGTACTGCTAATAGTTCAGGAGCTGAACTATACCCAGATTTTCTTACCTAGTTCTCATCATCTATTAATGTTGTTATCCATTTAAACTTTGGATGATTAGGAGACATACATATAGCTGCAGAGCAACTTTGCACAAGGCCCATAATGATATTAAGGGAATTTCAGTCTGGGTCCCATTGCTTTCTGTTTCTAAAATGTCTCCATATATATGATCCAGAGATTAATGGGGGAGCTTTTACTGGAGGGAAAATTACTGAGAGACATTGTTCTGGCTACATGCTTATATGGAAAATAGAAGGAAATGGTTTTTGGACTTCTTTCTCCAATACCACTCACTCCCCCTCAAGAATATTTACATACACAGACAGGTAAATGAGTGGATAGATGGATGGGTAGACAGAGAGAGCAAGCAAGGTCCTGGGTAAGTTCTGTCAAATTTTGTGATTCTGCTGCTGCTGCTAAGTAGCTTCAGTCGTGTCCGACTCTGTGCGACCCCATAAATGGCAGCCCATCAGGCTCCACCATCCCTGGGATTCTCCAGGCAAGAACACTGGAGCGGGTTGCCATTTCCTTCTCCAAAGTATGAAAGGGAAAACTGAAAGTGAAGTCACTCAGTCATTTCCTCTCCCAGCGACCCCATGGACTGCAGCCTACCAGGCTAATTCTAACACCTAAGTTAATGTTTCAAAAACTGTGTTCCAGACTCCTGCGTTTTGTTAAAAAAAAAGAAAGGAAGAGAGGGTGGAGTTGTTATGCTCAGATAAATGAGTATATATATATATATTCACAGTAGATATTATCCGAGAACTTCTGGGTAAATCTGTTAATCTGTCTTGGTTTATGGGTCCATAAATGTGTTATGTTATACTTTGTACATTATAGTATTTCTTAAAACTCTTCACCACCCCAAATCTGTTTATTTTTAGCCTGGTTTTTCCAAAAGCTGTTGCATTGTTAAACCCCTTTTTTTGTATGGGATATGTTAACAGTTTGTGATATATCATTATTTCAAAATACTTTGCAAAATGGTTTTCTAAGTGCATCTTCTCAGCAGTTCCTTAATAATAACACCTTTTGGGTTCAGCCATGTCCCCAGGTATAAAAAGTACACAGTTGGTTTGATATTTTATAAAATAATACTTGAAAAATATGATTAATTTTCTCTTCTGCTGTTTTAATCCTGACTCAGTCTCTCCCCACACCCTCATTCTCACATAAATCTTAAAGTTATTTTGGTAAGCTAATATACAGATTCATTATCTTCTTTTACAACTCAGACAATGTTATGTCTCATTTTAATGTTACAGCTAGTCCAGCACTGTCAAATACAAATATATGCAAGCTACAAATGTAATTTTAAATGTTCTAATGGCCACATTAAACAATAATAAACAGGGTAAAAATTATATTATTATTTAAAATATTTGAAAAAGAATAATATTTGAATAATTTATTCCAAATATTATCATTTGAATTATGTAATTAATATTTTTTAAAGTATAATGTTTTATATTATTTTTTCCTGCTGTCTTCACAATCCAGTATGTATCAGTTCAAACAGATCAATTCTTAGTAAGCACAAGAGAATTATAACAAATGGCTGAGATAGTTGACATCTTTGAAGTTAGGAGTAATTTTGTCCCCATTTTATCATACTAACTTAAAATTTTTACATTTAAGGTAGGTGGTCCATTTAAATTTTGAATTTCTATATCCTGAATCTTGACATTTAATCTTAAGGAACCACCAAGTTTCTGTTAATAATACATAATGTACATATTTTCTTATTTTGTGTTACTAACACAAATGTTCTATTTCTTCCTTTCCTTCTTAATGGGAAACAAAAGGAAAGTGGACACTTAAGTTATGCCTGTCCTAAAAATATGCTTGGAGAACGTGAACCTCCAAAGAAGAAAGAGAAGAAGAAAAAAAAGAAAATTCCTGAGCCAGAAGAAGAAATGTATGTATATCCACTCTCATCAAATACATTAAATGCTGTCTTTTTACTTCTGTCTTTCTACTATTGAGTGCATTTTGATTTTTTAATAATTTAGTGAAGAAGTAGAAGAAAGTGAAGATGAAGGGGAAGATCCTGCTCTTGACAGCCTCAGTCAGGCCATAGCTTTCCAGGTATTCAATAGTTCTTTTTCAAAGGCACCTGCCATAGCTCCCTTGAGTTAATAGTTTTATATTCCTTGCTTGCTTTATTAATCATCTCCTCATGACATCCTCTGTCTTTCCCCTTTGCCCCTAAACTTTAGGAGATAGACTCTGTCTTTAAGATATTTAGGATCGTGTGATGGAAAAGTTTATATTGGTTCTTTCTAGATTTTAAGGGCCCCACAACACTTTTAATATTATAATCTGTTTTCAGTATAGAATTGAACAGAACTAATTGATTAAAATGAGTTTGCTGCTGCTGCTAAGTCGCTTCAGTCGTGTCTGACTCTGTGCAACCCCATAGATGGCAGCCCACCAGGCTCTCCCGTCCCTGGGATTCTCCAGGCAAGAACACTGGAGTGGGTTGCCATTTCCTTCTCCAATGCATGAAAGTGAAAAGCCAAAGTGAAGTCGCTCAGTCGTGTCCAACTCTTAGCGACTCCATGGACTGCAGCCTACCAGGCTCCTCTGTCCATGGGATTTTCCAGGCAAGAGTACTGGAGTGGGGTGCCATTGCCTTCTCCGAAAATGAGTTTAGCCCCCAACAGAAAAGATTTTATTAAATCAAAGATATTGTTTTAAAGGAAGCTTCACTTTAAAACAAAAAACATTTTTGATCATTAAAAGTCCATGAAACATTTTTTGAAGAAAATGTATAACTTCCTGATTTTATATAACCAGTTATTTTGCTTTAATGTAGTTGAATAAATTATAAATGCATACATCAATTCATTTTTCCTTTTAGTTAATTCAGTATTTTATGTAATGTACCCACGTCCAACAGCAATGGCAAGTAAGCTTCATTTCATATGCCTGTTAATTAATAAAAATTGCCCAGACTAATTCTGAGTAACATGGTAAGACTGGGAGAAAACTTGGGGGTAAGACAAATAATATTTAATATTATTTTAATATTAAGCAGATTCCTGATTTTTGTTTTGTTTATTTTCCAAATAACTTTTACAGCAAGCCAAAATTGAAGAAGAACAAAAAAAATGGAAACCCAGTTCAGGAGGTCCTTCAACATCAGATGATTCAAGACGCCCAAGGATAAAGAAAAGTACATACTTCAGTGATGAGGAGGAACTTAGTGATTAAAATATATATATATTATGTAAATATCATTAAAAATATTTTTTTAAGTCTTGGAGTACCAAGTTCCCTTGGGACTAAAAATTACTTCTAGAATTTGAACATAAGAACACTTAGTACCAAATACTTTTTAACTTTAGATAGTTGATAGGAAATGGTAATTTTATAGTATCATGTTTATCTTGCATCAAGATTTGCTAATAATCATTAATCTTGAAAACAGTTCATTTGAATAAAAAAGGAAATGTAATACTATTATAACAATGCTATCCCAAGAAGAAAGTCAAAGTCGCTCAGTCCTGTCTGACTCTTTGTGACCCCATGGACTATATAGTCCCATGGAATTCTCCAGGCCAGAAATACTGGAGTGGGTAGCCTTTCCCTTCTCCAAGGGATCTTCCCAACCCAGAGATGAAACCCAAGTCTCCCACATTGCAGGCGTATTCTTTACCAGCTGAGCCAGAAAGGTAGATAGTAAAAAGATTTGAGAAGTTCATTATAAAAGTTTATTCATGATTGGTTTATATAAGAACTTTTGAAATATATTTCATCTTTAAAATAAAACCTTCATAAAGACTGTGGAAAGTTTGGGGTGATTTATTGTTATTCATGTTAATAAAGTTTTCTCAAGAGAACTTTATTTTTCAGTGTAGGTGTTCTGTTATCTTCTTTTATCTTTATATCTATCTGGATACATTGTAGTCACCCATAAAATATGAAGTTAAGTAGCTCTCAGAAGCTTGTAGCCAAACAGCAGTAATTTGTCCTGCCTTTGGCGTCAATTTCATTCCTCAGAAGCAGCCAGCCAGCTTCTTTATTTCTTTTCACATGTAAATACATCTTGCTAAATAAAATGCATATATTTCTGCCACTTAATCCATAAAGGAATGAAGGAGGACTTTTCAATCTATACTCCCCTCTGCCCTCCTCCACTTTCACAATATGACTGTTAAAATTTTTGGTTAAATCCATATCTTACTGCTTTTATTTTATGATCATTGAAATACCGTTCAGAGCTAATGAATATACTATGATTACATTTTTCTTAGAGTCAATAGCTGTCATTTTTTGTGTGTTTTATCTTTCTTTGTATTTATGACTAAATCTTCCCATACCCTTTGCAGATAGTTATATGGGAATGGCATTATGAAGCGTTTAATTTTCTGTTTTCTCTATTTCTCTACTATTGCAGTTAGTCAGTCAGGTTCGACTCTTTGTGACCCCATGGACTGTAGCCCACCAGGCTTCTCTGTCCATGGAGTTCTCCAGGTAAGAATACTGGAGTGGGTTGCCATTTCCATCTTCTTAACCCAGCGATCAAATCTAGGTCTCCCACATTGCAGGCAGACTCTTTACCGACTGAGCCGTCAGGGAAGCCATATT
This sequence comes from Neotragus pygmaeus, assembly GCA_006410875.1. Lineage (NCBI taxonomy): Eukaryota > Metazoa > Chordata > Mammalia > Artiodactyla > Bovidae > Neotragus > Neotragus pygmaeus. Next base: position 1,413,893 of record SJYV01019664.1, read on the forward strand.
TCTCTACCACTGAGTGCTTTTAAAAAGAATAGGTATTGATTAGTTTCTTAATTACTAAAAGCAATAAAAACTTTTCCACTTTGAAAAGTATAAAAGCAGGTGTTAATGCCTCTCCGGCAAAACATTATAGATCTCAGTGAGCAAACCAGACAAAATGACTGAATGCTAGACTAGTGACAGAAACAATATAAAGAAAATTTAAATAGTAAATGAAAGTATTTTATCAAAACATCTATTACAAACAGTGAAGTGAAGTCACTCAGTCGTGTCTGACTTGCGACCCGATGGACTGTAGCCCAACGCTCCTTGTTCCATGGGATTTTCCAGGCATGAATACTGGAGTGGGTTGCCATTTCTCCAGGGGATCTTCCCGACCCAGGAATCGAACCCAGGTCTTCCGCATTGTAGGCAGACACTTTTATCATCTGAGCTACCAGGGAAACCCGAACATTAGTTTTTTACCTAACTAAAAAACATGAGTGGTGTTGAAGATGTCATAAGAATATATACCAGCTGGTAATTTAACAGGTATCAACTATTAAGTTCTACTGTTTGAACCCAAAGTAGCATCCCATTTTATCCTTGGGTACTGGAGAAAGGAAATGGCAACCCACTCCAGTGTTCTTGCCTGGAAAACTCTATGGACAGAGGAGCCTGGTAGGCTACAGTCCATGGGATTGCAAAGAGTTGGACACGACTGAGCGACTTCATTTTCACTTTCTAGTCAGAAATACAAATATTTATGTATAAAGGTATGTATTATTTAAAATTCAAAACATATGCAAAATGATTATTAGCATTAAAATGTTTCAGATAATTCTTAATGGGATGGGAAAACATTCTGGGTTTAATGGCAAGTGCAAAATACCTCCTGTGTATGGATAAATATAGACAAGGTAGTAATGGCACAGTAGTCAAGACTATAATCTCTTGACAGACATACCTAGATTTCTGTGGTCAGGTTTCCACTTGGGGCATTTGGCATTGGACCACTTACTTAACCTGAGTTATTTGAAAAATAAAAAGATACAACACCAACAGAAATATACTATATAATTCTACCTATGTGAAGCACCTGAAATAGGTAAGTTCATAGAGACAGTAGAATCTAGGTTACCAGGGACTGAGACGAAGGGGAAGTGAGTGTTACTGAGTAATGAGTACAGAGTTTTTGTTGGGGATGATGAAAAAGTTTAGGTATCGATAATGGTGATGGTTTCACAACATTGTGAATGTACTTAATGCCACTAAATTGTATACTTAAAACTATTTAAAATGGTAAGTTTTTGTATATTTTATCTCACAAACAAATGGACAAGTATAGTTGGTTAAAATTTTTGTGCAAAGAGCAGTTAGGCCACCAAGACCCTCCCTGCCCCTCCCTAGTCATGCTGAAGCATGATACTTGTAGTCTCCTTCCCCTGTTAATGTCCAGAACACTCCCAGGTAAGTTCAAGCTGAGGCTGGGGGGCAGGGAAGGGAGTTCTTCCTTCCTGGTATAAAAAGACAGACACAAAATTTGAGCCCTAAAAAAAAAAAACCTTCAACAAAGTCCCTCGAGCTGATACAAGGTGGCAGTAGTGCTACCGGTACATGCTTCTGATTAGCTTTTAAGTGCTTCAATTCAAATACGAAGAGACACATAAGCATCAACATATGTTTGAGGAAAGCCTCAAACACAGCAGAATCCAAATGACTAGACCGAAAAAAATGGAGCTTACAGGACCTCAGGAATTCTGGCTTTAAAACTCTTGACTCCTGGGTTTCAGAGAAAAGGACTGAGGCCTATAATAGACTGGTTGTTTCTAATGTGAAAACATTCAATCAGAGAATGCCTGTCTTACCAGATATGTTTTTTTTCCATCTGCAATCACTTATTCATTTGGAGTCCTTGCTAGGTGTCTATTTTGGAACTGCTGCTTAAAATTTTCAGATTATCATAAAGATGGCCATATAGAATAGGACAGATTCATACGTGCATGTGTGAATGCATGCTTCATCCCGTGGACTATAGCCCATCAGGCTCCTCTGTCCATGGCCTTCTCCAGATAAGAATGCTGGAGTGGGTTGCCATGCCCTCCTCCAGGGGAACTTTCCAACCCAGGGATCAAACCTGCATCTCTTGTATCTCCTGCATTGGCAGGCAGATTCTTTAGCGACATGTGGGAAGCTCTTATTTATAATAAGTATTAAATGTTAATACATTTCTTTGTTTTATATTCCATAGGTGTAATATGTGGTACGCAACAATGATCATGAAGTATTTAGGCATTAACATGTATCAGTAAAACCCTGGCTAGAGTAGTACTTGTAAGTTTTACATAGAATATACCAGAGCTAGATCAGTAATTTAGATGCAGTTATTAAAAGAGGAGAGAAAAGTGATTATAATAGGTGGGATGAAGAGTCACTGGATCACATAACTGGGACAGTTCAGCTTCAGAAATGGATGAAGGGGTTAAAATGTCATTTTCCTTGTCCCATAACCACTGCTTTCCTCTATCAGTCAGTTCAGTCACTCAGTCATGTCCGACTCTTTGTGACACTATGAACCACAGCATGCCAGGCCTCCCTGTCCATCACCAACTCCCAGAATTCACTCAAATTCACATCCATCAAATCAGTGATGCCATCCAGCCATCTCATCCTCTGTCATCCCCTTCTCCTCCTGCCCCCAATCCCTCCCAGCATCAGGGTCATTTCCAATGAGTCAGCTTTTCACATGAGGTAGCCAAAGTATTGGAGTTTCAGCTTCAACATCAGTCCTTCCAATGAACACCCAGGGCTGATCTCCTTTAGGATGGACTGATTGGATCTCCTTGCAGTCCAAGGGACTCTCAAGAGTCTTCAACACCACAGTTCAAAAGCATCAATTCTTCGGCNTCAGCTTCAACATCAGTCCTTCCAATGAACACCCAGGGCTGATCTCCTTTAGGATGGACTGATTGGATCTCCTTGCAGTCCAAGGGACTCTCAAGAGTCTTCAACACCACAGTTCAAAAGCATCAATTCTTCGGCACTCAGCTTTCTTCACAGTCCAACTCTCAACATCCATACATGACCACTGGAAAAACCATAGTCTTGACTAGATGGACTTTTGTTGGCAAAGTAATGTCTGTGCTTTTTAATATGCTGTCTAGGTTGGTCATAACTTTCCTTCCAAGGAGTAAGCGTCTTTTAATTTCCTGGCTGCAGTTACCATCTGCAGTGATTTTGGAGCCCCCAAAAATAAAGTCTGACACTGTTTCCACATCTATTTGCCATGAAGTGATGGGACCAGATGCCGTGATCTTCGTTTTCTGAATGTTGAGCTCTAAGCCAACACTTTCACTCTCCTCTTTCACTTTCACCAAGAGGCGAAAGTTCTTCCCTAGTTCTTCTTCACTTTCTGCCATAAGGGTGGTGTCATCTGCATATCTGAGGTTATTGATGTTTCTCCCAGCAATCTTGATTCCAGCTTGTGCTTTCTCCAGTCCAGCGTTTCTCATGATGTACTCTGCATAGAAGAGCCTTGACGTACTCCTTTCCCTATTTGAAACCAGTCTGTTGTTCCATGTCCATTTCTGACCGTTGCTTCCTGACCTGCATACAGATTTCTCAGGAGGCAGGTCAGGTGGTCTGGTATTCTACCTTTGTATCTCTAAAGCTAGGAATCCTAATAATGAGAACTACTCTCCAACCAATAGTTCCAGCAAAAGTCCCAAGAAAAGCCCTGAGGGGGCAGGCCTGTGTCACAGTCCCCACTTCTGAAGATGAGTAGATTAGTCCCACCCAACTCACATACACTAAGTGTGTTCATATGCAATGTAGTAGTTTAAGTTTGGAATCAGTGTGTAAGTTACTTATCTCATCAAGACTCTTCAGCTCTGCTTTTCATCAAAACAGAATACTGAGGCAGCTGAGCAGGATGCACAAAGGAAACAGGGATGCAGCACCAAACAAGCCATTTCCTGGAGTAAGCGTTTTTCACAGATTATTTGCAAAACATAGAAGGAGGGTAAAGCTCTTTGGGCAGTTAGACAAGCCCCGTCACTTATGGTAACAATGGAAGCAACTCTTTGTGTGTGTGTGTGTGTGTGTGTGTGCATATGCACGTGGTCAGTCATGTCTGACTCTTTGCAGCCCCATGGACTGCAGCCCTCCAGGCTTCTCTGCCCATGGAATTTTCTGGGCAAGAATATTGGAGCGTGGTGCCATATCCTACACCAGGGGGTCTTCCCCATACAGGGGTTGAACTCATGTATCTTGGGTCTCCTGCATTGGCAGGGAGGTTCTGTACCACTAGTGCCTCCTGGGAAGCCCATAAGCAATTGCAGTCAGAGACTAAACCCAAGTTCACCAGATGGGTTTAGTCATTATTATTTTTAAAATTTCTTTTGTAAAATCCAAATTTTAAGAATCCTTAGGTACTGTTACAGATAGAACCAATTAATAATTTTAGTTAAGATCTGGTACCTAGAGGGCTCAGGGGTAAAGAATCCACCCACCAATGTGGGGGAGACAGGTTCAATCCCTGATCCAGGATTTCCCACATGCCTCTGAGCAACTAAGCCTCTGTGCCCTGTGCCACAACACTTCAGCATGTGCTCCAGAGCCCAGGAAACACAACTCCTGAGCCTGTGTGCTGCAACCACTGAGCCCAGAAATAGCAACTACTGAACCCAGGAACCACAACTCCTGAGGAACTGCAACCACAACTACTGAGCCCAGGAATCTGAATTGCTGACCCCAGAAATAGCAACTGAGCCCAGAAAGAGCAACTACTGAGCCCGAGTGCCACAACTATTGAGCCCAGGAACCACAAGTCCTCAGCCTGTGTACCAAAACTACTGAGCCCCAAAATAGCAACTACTGAGCCCAGGAATAGCAACTACTGAGCCCAAGTGCCACAACTACTGAGCCCAGGAACCACAACTACTGAGCCCAGGAACCACAACTCCTGAAGAACTGCAACCACAACTACTGAGCCTGGGAACCTGAATTGCTGACCCCAGAAATAGCAACTGAGCCCAGAAGCAGCAACTACTGAGCCCGAGTGCCACAGCTACGGAGCCCAGGAACCACAAGTCCTCAGCCTGTGTATACTACAACTACTCAGCTCAAAAATAGCAACTACTGAGTCCAGGAATAGCAACCACTGAGCCTGTGTGCCACAACTAATGAGTCAAGGAATAGAAACTACTGAGCCTGTGTGCTGCAACCCCTGAGCCCAGGAACCACAACTCCTGAGCCCACGTGCCACGACTACTGAGCCTGTGTGCCACAACTACTGAGCTTAGGAACTGCAACTGCTGAGCCGGGGAGCCACGGCTAATGAACCCTGGAGCCACAACTCCTGAGCCCAGAAATGGCAAGTACTGAGCTCAGGAACCACAACTCCCGAGCCAGTGTGCCACAACTCCTGAGCCCGCATGCTGCAACTACTGAGCCTGCGCCACAACTGCCAAGCCTGCTTGCTGAGACCCCATGAGAGAAGCTACCCCCCACAATGAGAAGCCTGCACACCACAACTAGAGAATACACCCCACTTGCCAAAACTAGAGAAAAGCCCTCACAGCAATGAAGACCCAACACAGCCAAAAATAAATTAATAAAAAAGATCTGGTATCTAGAATAAGCAGATCAAAAATACAACACCTTCCATAGAATGCAGTCTTAAGCAGATTCCTTCCTGGGAGTGTTGCATCTTTTATCACTACCCTAGTTTGAAAAAAAGCTATATTTTTTCTCTTTTCCTATTTTCTTTAGGAGACACACCATCATATAAAGCAATAATTACACTTTATTGTTGAGTTTGCAATATATATATGTAATACCTATGAAAATAATAGCACAAATGACAGTGCAAAGATTCTATATTTATTGAAATTAAGGAAGAATCTGATGTTGGTTGTGATAAATTAAGAAGCAAAGCATAAATCAACCACCAAGAATGTATCTTTTAGAAAAAAAAAAGCAAAAACTAACAAAGGAATTAAATAGTATATCAGAAAATACCTATTTAACACAAAAGAATGTAGTAAAGGAAGAAGAGAGCAACAAAAAATGAGTAATTCAGGAAACCAATAGCAAAATGGCAGCTATAAATCCAACCATATTGCTAACAGTATTGACTGTGGGTGGATTATACACTCCAATGAAAATTCAGAGATTGTTATACTGAATGAAAAACAAGATCCAACTCTTCAAAGTCGACAAACTTTAAAGGCTCAAGTATACTGAAAGTAAAAGCATGGAAAATATATACTGTACAAACAGTAACTAAAAGACAGCTGGAGTCTGTCTAATACTGCTACTGCTACTGCTGCCAAGTCACTTCAATCGTGTCCGACTCTGTGCGACCCCATAGATGGCAGCCCACCAGGCTCCCCCGTCCCTGGGATTCTCTAGGCAAGAACACTGGAGTGAGTTGCCATTTCCTTCTCCGGTGCATGAAAGTGAAAAGTCAAAGTGAAGTCGCTCAGTCATGTCTGACTCTTCGCGACTCCATGGACTGCAGCCTACCAGGCTCCTCCGTCCATGGGATTTTCCAAGCAAGAGTACTGGAGTGAGGTGCCATTGCCTTCTCCAAATACTAAGATTAGACAAATTAGATTTTAGGACGAAAACATTGATAAGAAAAAGCTGGAAATTTTCTAATAATAAAAGAATCAATTTATCAGGAATATAAAACAATTATAGACATACACTTACCTAACAATAGAACCCAAAATAAACCTGACATAATTGAAGGAAGAAACAGACAATTCAACAATAATGTTGGCTACTGCAACCCATTCTCAAAAATAGTACATTAGACAAAATAGCAGTTAATAGCAAACATATAGAAGAATCACTGCTATCATCCAACTCGATCTGGTGGTGGTGGTTGTTTAGTTGACAAGTTGTGTCTGACTCTTGTGACTCCATGGACTGTACCCACCAGACTCTTCTGTCCATGGGATTTCCAAGGCAAGAATACTGGAGTGGGCTCCCATTTCCGTCTCCAGAAGATCTTCCTGACCCAGAGATTGAAGCCAGATCTTCTGCATTGCACACAGATGCTTTACTGAACCACCAGAGAAGCCCAACTTGACCTAACTGATATCAATAAAACACCCCATACAGATTTAGCAGAATCCACATCTTTCCAAAGAAACATGTATCATTCTCCAAACTAAATAAGATGTTAGGCTCTTAAAAAATCTCAGTAAATTTAAAGGATTCAAAATTATTCAAAGGATGTTCTCCAACCAAAATGGAAACTTGAGAAATCCACAAATATTTGAAAATTAAACAATACACTTCTGTATAACTCATGTGTAAAAAAAGGAAATCAAGAAAGTTAAATATTTTGACCTCAATGATAATTTAATAAATCATCTCAAAATTTATGGGCTGTAACTAGCTAGTGCTTTAGAGGCAAAGTCAATTTTAAATGAATATTTAATAAAATTTTTTATTTTTATTAGAAAAGATGAAAAATATAAAATAAACAACCTATGCTTCCACCATAAGTAACTGGAAATAAAAGGAGTCCAAATTAGAAAAGAAGTTAAACTGTCACTGTTTGCAGGTGATATAATACCATATATAGCAGAAGATCCTAAAGACACTACTAGAAAACTACTAGAGCTCGTCAATGAACTTGGTAAAGTTTCAGGTTACAAAATTAATACACAGAAATCTGCTGCATTTTATATATGTTAAAAACAAAAGATCAGAAAGAGATATTCAATAAACGGTTCCATTTACCATTGCATCAAAAAGAATAAAATACCTAGCAATAAACCCACCTAAAGAGACAAAAGGCCTGTACTCCAAAAACTATCAGATGCTAGTGAAAGAAATCAAAGAAAATAGAACAGATGAAAAGATAAACCATGTTTGTGGATGAGAAGAATCGATACTGTCACAATGACTATGCTACCCAAGGCAGTCTACAGATTCAATGCAATCCTTATCAAGTTGCCAATAGAATTTTTCACAGAGCTAGAACAAAAAACCTTAAAATTTGTATGGAGACACAAAAGACTCTGAATAGCCAAAGCAATCTTGAGAAAGAAAAACGGAGCTGCAGGAATCAGGTTCCCTGGCTTCAGACTATACTACAAAGATACAGTCATCAAACAATATGGTACCGGCACCAAAAAAGTGGAAACATAGATCAATGGAACAGGATAGAAAGCCTAGAAACAAGCTCATGCACCTATGGTCGTTTAATCTATGACAAAGGAGGCAAGACTACACAACGTTAGACAAACTCTTCAACAAATGCTGTTGGGAAAACTAGATAGCCACATGTAGAAAAGTGAAATTGGATCATTCTTTAACACCACACACAAAAATAAGCTCAAAATGGATTAAAGACCTAACTGTGAGACTGGTCACTAAAAAATTCCTAGAGGAAAACACTCTCTGACAAATCTCGGCAATATCTTTTTCAATTTGTCTCCCAGACTAATGGACATAAAAACAAAAATAAACAAATGGGACCTACTTAAACTTAAAAGGTTTTGCATAGCAAAGTAAACAATAAACAGAACAAAAAGACAACCTACAGATTGGGAGAAAATATTTGCAAATGATGTGAGCAACAAGGGATTATTCACCAAATTTTACAAATAGCTCATGAGGCTTAATATCATCAAAACAAACAACTCAATCAAAATATGAGCAGAAGACCTAAATAGACATCTACAGATGACCAAAAGGCACGCTAAAAAGTGCTAAACATCAATGCTTATTAAAGAAATGCAAATCAAAACTATAATATGATATCACCTCATACCAGTCAAAGTGGCTGCCATCAAAATATCCACAATCAGTAAATGCTGGAGAGGGTGTGGAGAGAAAAGAATCCTCCTACACTGTCAGTGGGGATGTAAATTGGTACAGCCACTAAGGAGAACAATATTGAGGTTCCTTAAAAAACTAAAACTAGTGCTAATGAACCATATGATCCTACAATCCCTGGGCATATACCCACAGAAAAATGTGGTTCAAAAGGATACATGCACCCCAATGTTCACTGCAGCACTGCTTAAAATAGCTAAGACATAGAAGCAACCTAAGTCCACTGACAGGTAAATAGATAAAGATGTGGTACATACATACAATGGAATATTGCTCAGCCATTAAAAAGAATGAAATAATTCCACTTGCAGCAACACTGATGCAATCTCTCTAGGTAGAGATTGTCATGCTGATGACAGAGTCAGACAGAGAAGAAATATCATATGACATCCCTTATATGCAGAATTTTAAAATAAATGATGCAAGTGAACTTGTTTATGAAAAAGATTCACAGATTCAGAGAACAAACTTATGGTTGTGGGGGGAAGAATGGAGAGGAAGAGGCAGGGAGTTTGGAATCGACAGGTACACACTGCTATATTTATAATGGATAACCAACAAAGATCTATTAAATAGCACATGGAACTCTGCTCAATGTTATGTGGCAGCCTGAATGGGAGGAAATTTGGGGGAGAATAGACTGCTCCCCCAAATGTATATATGGCTGAGTCTCTCTGCTGTTCACCTTAAACTATCACAACATTGTTAATAAGCTATACCTCAATACAAAATAAAAAAATTAAAAAATTAAATTGAGAACCAACAAATTCCTACTGAACAGCACAGGGAAATCTGCTCAATGCTATGCAGCAGCCTGGAGGGGAGTTTGAGGGAAAATGGATACATGTGAATGTATGGCTGAGTCCCTTTGCTGAAATTATCACATTGTTAGCAGGCTATACTCCTATAAAATTAAAAGTCTAAAGAAAGAAACCAGAAAAATTAGAGCAAACTAAATCCAAAGCAAGTAGAGGAGAAGTAATAATAAAGGTCAGAGTCAGTCAATGAAATAGAAAACGGAAAGTGAGTAGGAAAAAAATCAATAGAACATACATTGGTTCTTTGAATAGGTCAACAACACTGAGGAGCCTTTAGACATACAGATCAAGGCAGAGACAGAAAGAGAGAAAGATGAATGAAGACAGATAAAAACAGAGAAACAGAGAGAGAGGGAAGGACGGAGGGACAGAAGGACATGGGGAGGGAGAGAGAGAAAGAGGATATGAGAGAGAATGTACAAATTACCAAAATCATGAACAAAAGAGAGGATTTCTCTACCTACCTTAAAGAGATTAAATAGATTGTTATGAAATACTGAACAACTTTGTGTCAACTAATTAGACAAATTTGTTGAAATAGACAAACTCTTTGAATGACACAAGTTAACAAAACTAACAAAAAATAAATAGAAAATATGAATAGTCTAGATAATTTCATTTTCTATTCCTGCTGTAAATCACCTCAAATTTATCAACTTAAAAACCCACAGATTTTTACAGGTTAGAAGTTCAACTCCCTGTGTTAGTCGCTCAACCATGTCCAACACTTTGCGACCCATTAACTGGAGCCCACTAAGCTCCTCTGTCCATGGGATTCTCCAGGCGAGAATATTGGAGTGGGTAGCCTTTCAACTCCCCGAGGAAATGTTATAAATCTCACTGAGCTAAATTCCAAGTAATAGCAGGACTACCTTCCCTTCTGGAGGTTCTAGGGGACAATCTGTTTCTTTGAATTTTCCAGTTTCTAGAGGACACTGTATTCCTTGGCTCATGGACACCTTCCTCTATCTTCAAAGCAAGCAAGTCAGGTGTGCTTTGCACATCACATCATTCTGAGTCGTCTTGTTTTCCTTTCACTTTTAAAGACCCTCATCATTACATTGGGCTCAACTGAACAATCAAAGCTATTTCTCTCCATCTCAAAGTGCTTAACTTAATTACATTTGCAAAGTCTCTTTGGCTATGTAAAATAATATATTTACATGGGGTTAGGAGATGAATATCTTTGAAAGAGCCTATAAAAAGAAACAAGTAGTGCTTAACACTCTTCCTACAAAGAAAATGCAATGCTCAGATTGCTTCACTGGTAAATTCTTCCAAAAATTTAATGAAGAAATAATAGCAATCCTTCACAAGTCTTCCAGAAAATGGAGAAGGGAACACTTATAAACTCATTCAATGAAGTTAATATTATCTAATATCAAAGCCATACAAAAATATCATAAAAAATAAAACTGACAAGGATTGTTTATGAATATAGGCATAAAAATCCTCAGGAGCACAACAGCAAACCAAGTCCAATAAAATATGAAAAAGATTTTACACAATGACCAAGTACTCCAGTGTATAAAGTTAGTTTAACATGTAAAAATCAATTAATATGATACAACATTTTAATAGGGCAAAACATAAAATTATCTTAACACATTCAGAAAAATATTTAATAATATCCAACATCTATCTATGATAAAATCTCTCTGCAAACTTAGAACTTGGAATAGAAAGTAACTTTTTCAACCTGAAAAAGGCCATCTACAAAAACCCTACAACCTGGATACACTTAATGGAGAAATGCTGAAGGCTTTCCTTGCAATATTGGGAATAAGGCAGAGATTTGTTATGCCCAGGGTCCAGATCCCCAAAACTGAGAGAATAAGACCTCCACATCAATGCAAAAGAAAAAAGGGGGTTTATTGCTAGCTTGAGCTAGGGCTCAGGTCTCATCCAGCGTAGTGGAATCTGACAAGAGCCCCGAGCTCTGAATTACAGCAGTATTTATACATTTAGCCCAGTTCAAATGTTGCAACAGAAGAGTTGGCAAACAGCGCTTGGTTAGTTCATGGAGCGCTCGCAGGATTTTTCAAATCACACAAATCACAAAATCTCATTGGTCAAATCACACAAATCACAAAATTTCATTGGCTCGGGTTTGAATCAAAATCCCAATTCTGATTGGCTCGTGTTTGGCACGGTGGGGCTTTCCCAGGGTGTGGTTCCCGGGAGTCATGACTCAGGTTATAAAAAAATCTGAATCTTAGGCTTAGTATAGCTTGTTGAGCCTGTCATGGCTACAGTCTGGCTCTAACAAGATCTCTGCTCTCACCTCTCCAATGTTGTACTAGATATTCGAGCCAGTGTGATCTAACAAGAAAAATAAATTAAAAGTCTGCAGATTGGAAATAAAAAAATAAAATTAGCTTTGTTTGTAGACAATATAATCCTATATGTAGAAAACCCCAAGAAATTCACCAAAAAATTATTAGAACTAAAAAAAAAAAAAATTCAGCAAATTCACATAACTCAAGATCAATATACAATAATCAACTGCATTCCTCTAGCAAACAACTGCAAAAAAGAAGAAAATTCTACTCACAATATAATCAGAAAGAACAATATGCTTAGGAATAAATGTAACAGAGAAGTACACGATTTTGTATATTGAAAAGTACAAAACATCACTGAGGGAAATTTTACAAGATTTGAATAAACAGGAAGATATTTCACATTCATAGACTGGAAGATTCAATATCATTAAGATGGTAATTCTTCCTAACTTGATGTATAAATTCAATGAAATCCCTATAAAGTGCTAGCAAGCTTATTTTGTATGAAATTGTCAAGCAGACCCTAAAATTTGATTAGAAATATAAAGAACCTAGAATAGCCAAACAACCTTGAAAAGAAGATCAGAATTAAAGGGTTTATGCTACCTGATTTCAACACATAATATAAACCTACAACAATTAAGAGACTTGACATAAGGATAAGCATATCGAAAAAATGGAAAAGAATTTTGAATCTGAAAATAAACTCTTACATTCAACTTCAATTGATCTCTGACAAAGATCTCATGGCAATCTAATAGGGAAGTAGCCTTTTCCACAGATATTGCTGGAAAATTGGATATCCACATACAAAATCATTAATTTAGACACCTCACATCATAAAAGTTAGTCACTGATCTCAAGAAGGGCCAGGCCTTATGAATAAAGACAAAGAAAAGTTCCTAGAGAAGAACAGGCTCTAGGACAAAACCTAAACAGATTCATACTAAACAAACTAAACAATTATTATTCTCCAGTAATATGATTGTCTGCTAGAACTAAACTCAACACTCTTCAGAGAAAGATATTAGAATTCCCAGTCTCGTCATCTTATCATCCACCTTGTCAGTGTATGATAGAAAGTAACTAGACATGTGAAGAAATAAATTAAATTGCCTACACTATTCTTTTATTACTGAATCTGACTCAAAGAAAAAAGGGTGAACAAATTGCTAAGACTAGTCACTAACTCTTGGGCTTCTTTGTCACCAAACAGAGGCCAATATTAATTTTTCAATGTTTATGGTAAAAAGCAGAACGTTCAAGAATGAACTCCATAAACAAAGTTGTCTGAATAAAAAACAATTATTCAAATTTCATGGAGTCTTCTATAGTTTGGCTCTGGATGCAGTTACCAAAGTGAATCTCATGGAAAGTTTTACTTCTGCTTAAACTGGAAGGAATAAATACAAAATTGTGTAATTAATTGGTTCTTTCCAACTGTGGCCCTGGAGAGGACTCCTGAGTATCCCTTGAACAGCACAGAGATCAAACCAGTCAATTCTAAAGGAAATCAACCCTGAATATGTACTGGAAGGGCTGATGCTGAAGATGAAGCTCCAGTACTTTGGCCATCTGATGCAAAGGAGCCACTCATTGGAAAAGACCCTGATGCTGGGAAAGACGGAGGGCAGGAGGAAAAGGGAGCAACAAAAGACAAGACAGTTGGATGGCATCATCAACTCAACGGCTGTGAGTTTGAGAAAACCCTGGGAGATGGTAAAGGACAGGGAAGCCTGGTGTGTTGCAGACCATGAGTTCACAAAGAGTCATGCATGACTTAGTGAATCAACAACAAAATTTTTATATGGGACTTTCCTGGTGATCCAGTGGTTAAAACTTCCTCTTCTAATGCAGAGGATTCAAGTTTGATCACTGGTTTGGGTGCAAAGATCCCATATGCCTCTCAGTCAAAAAATCAAAACACAAAACAGAAACAATATTGTAACAAATTAAAAAAAAAATTTTAATGGTCCACATCAAAAAATCTTAAAGAAAAAAACACCCCATAATATTGATAAAGCCATTGTACTAATAAAATGAGGGTAGTATTTTCCAGAATCTGTCAAGAGTATATCAGTTGCCTATTAGTAATTCCTTGACTTCTGGAAACTAAAAAGTTTCTAAATTAATATACAACTGTTGGAATGACCACAGACATTTCTAGTAATAAACTTCAAAAACTGTGTGGATCACAACAAAATATGGAAAATTCTTAAAGAGATGGGAATACCAGACCACCTTACCTGACTCCTAAGAAATCTGTATGGAGGTCAAGAAGCAACAGATAGAACTTGACATGGAACAATAGACTATTTCCAAATTGAGAAAGGAGTATGTCACGGCTGTATATTGTAACCCTGCTTATATAACTTATATGCAGAGTACATCCATGCCAGGTTGGATGAAGCAAAAGCTAGAATCAAGATTGCTGGGAGAAATATCAATAACCTCAGATAGGCAGATGACACCACCCTTATGGCAGAAAGCAAAGAACTAGAGAGCCTCTTGATGAAAGTGAAAGAGGAGAGTGAAAAAGTTAGCTTAAAACTCAACATTCAGAAAACTGAGATCATGGTATCTGGTCCCATCACTTCATGGCAAATAGATGGGGAAACAATGGAAACAGTGACAGACTTTATTTTCTTGGGCTCCAAAATCCCTGCAGATGGTGACTGCAGCCATGAAATTAAATGATGCTTGCTCTTTGGAAGAAAAAGCTATGACCAACCTAGTCAGAATATTAAAAACCAGAAACATTACTTTGCCTACAAAGAAACTAGCTATGGTTTCTCCAGTAGTCATGTATGGATGTGAGAGTTGGACCATAAAGAAAGTTGAGCTCCGAAGAAATGATACTTTTGAACTGTGGTGTTGGAAAAGACTCGAGAGTCCCTTGGACAGCAAGACGATTAAACCAGTCAATCCTAAAGGAAATCAGTCCTGAATATTCATTGGAAGGACTGATGCTGAAGCTGAAACTCCAACACTTTGGCCACCTGGTGCGAAGAGCTGACTCCCTGGAAAAGAACCTGATGCTGGAAAGGATTGAAGGCAGGAGAAGGGGACGACAGAAGACGAGATGGTTAGATGGCATCACTAACTTGATGGGCGTGAGTCTGAGCAAAGCTCCAGGAGTTAGTGATGGACAGGGAAGAATGCCATGCTGCAGTTCATGGCGTCAGGAAAGTCAAACACAACTGAGAAACTGAACTAACTAAACATCATTTTAATGAGCATTTTTTGCTTTATGTTTTTTGGTTATGACTTATTGTTGTTGTTCAGTTGCTAAGTCATGTCTGACTCTGCGACTCCATGGACTACAGTACACCGGTCTTCCCTGTCTGTCACTATCTCCCAGAGTTTGCTCAAACTCATGTCCATTGAATTGGTGATGCCATCCAACCATCTCATCCTCTGTCACCTCCTTCTCCTCCTGCCTTCAATCTTTGAAAGCATCAGGGTCTTTTGCAATGAGGTGGTTCTTGGCACCTGGTGGCCAAATTATTACTTGGTGTTTATCGTATATGTACTGTAGACTCTGGAAATGATGTTAGACAAAAAGTAAATGTGACGGATTTTCTTATTCCAGTTCAAAATGGGTCATAAAGCAGCAGAGGTAACTCGCAACATCAACAAGGCAGTTGACCCAGGAACTGCTAACGAACGTACAGTGCTGTGATGGTTCAAGAAGCTTTGCAAAGGAGACAAGAGCCTTGAAGATGAGGAGTGTAGTGGCTGGCCATTAGAAGTTGGCAGCGACCAACTGAGAGCATCATCGAAACCAATCCTCTTACAACTAGGAAGCTGGCCAAGAACTCAACATTGACCACTCTATTGTTGGCATCTGAAGCAAGTTGGAAAGGTGAAAAAACTCGATAAGTAGGTACCTCATGAGCCGACCACAAATCAAAAAAATCATCATTTTGAAATGTCATCTTCTCTTAATCTATGCAACAACAATGAACCATTTCTCAATCAGATTGTGGCATACGACCAAAGTGGACTTTAAATGACAATTCAGTGATGGAGCAGCTCAGTGGTGGACCAAGAAGCTCCAAAGCACATTCTAGAGCCAAGCTTGCACCAAAAGAAGGTCATGGCTGCTGTTTGGTGGTCTGCTGCCAGTCCAATCCACTGCAGCTTTCTGAATCCCAGAGAAACCATTGCATCTGAGAAGTATGCTCAGGAAATCGATGAGATGCACTGAAAACTGCAATGCCTGCATGCGGCATTGGTCAAAGAAAGGGCCCAGTTCTTTCTCAGGACAATGCCCGACCACACTTCACACAACCAACGCTTCAAAAGTTGAATGAATCGGGCTAGGAAGTTTTGCCTCATTCGCCAAATTCGCCTTACCTCTTGCCAACTTACCACCGCGTCTTCAAGTATCTCAGCAACTTTTTGCAGCGAAAACACTTCTGCAACAGCAGGATGCAGAAAATGCTTTCCAAACTTTGTGCTTTCCAAGAATTTGTCGAATCCCAAAACACAGATTTTTATGCTACAGAAATAAACAAACATTTCTGATCACCAAAAATGTGTCGATTGTAATGGTTCCTGTTTTGATTAATAAAGATGTGTCTGAGCTATTTTAATGATTGAAAATCTAGTTTCCAAAACTACAATTACTTTTGCACCAACCTAATAAATCAAGGTACATAGACAGAAATGTGGTCAGGGTATACCTCAAAGAGAATGGTCACAATTCTGTATTCAGATCAGAATTTTAGGAAAAAGTCTGTATTCAGAGTTCATACATGCAGAGTGACTTCCCTGGTGGTCCAGGGGTTAAGAATCTACCTGTCAAGGCAGGGGACTCAGGTTTGCTCCCTGGGCTGAGAAGATCCCATGTGCCAAGAGCAACTGAACTTATGTGCCACATCAGCTGAGCCTGCGCTCTAGAGCCCAAGAGCTGCAACTACTGACTGTGTGCTGCAACTACTGACTGTGTGCTGCAACTATTGAATCCCGTGCCCCTGGAGCTTGTGCTCCGCAAAAAGAGAAGCCACCACAAGGAGAAGTCCATGCACTATAACTAGAGAGAAGGCCCCACTTGCTGCAAGTAGGGAAAACCTGGGGCAGCAATGAAGACCCAGCCAAGCCAAAAAGAAACAAAGTTTATATATGGAGAAAAGATAAAATCAGAAGCAAAATATTAACTTCACAGACAGAAGCTGAGGTTTGGGATTCCAACCCATTGCAAAGAAATAGTTCAAACCCAGGCAGGAAACATCTCTGGGAACAAAGCAGAGAAATGAGGTCACACACTAGTGCAAGCCACGGCTCTCTCAGTGGTGTAACAGACTGAACAGATTTGTCCCAACAGGTGCAAATTACTCCCCAGAGCAAAATATGTTTCAGGAGGTTGCAGTTGACATGTCTTTGCGTAACTTTGCTGACTAAGGTTCGTCTAGTCAAGGCTATGGTTTTTCCTGTGGTCATGTATGGATGTGAGAGTTGGACTGTGAAGAAGGCTGAGCACTGAAGTTGATGCTTTTGAACTGTGGTGTTGGAGAAGACTCTTGAGAGTCCCTTGGACTGCAAGGAGATCCAACCAGTCCATTCTGAAGGAGATCAACCCTGGGATTTCTTTGGAAGGAATGATGCTAAAGCTGAAACTCCAGTACTTTGACGACCTCATGTGATGAGTTGACTCATTGGAAAAGACTGATGCTGGGAAGGATTGGGGGCAGGAGGAGAAAGGGACAACAGAGGATGAGATGGCTGGATGGCATCACGGACTCGATGGACATGAGTCTGAGTGAACTCCGGGAGATGGTGATGGACAGGGAGGCCTGGCGTTCTGCGATTCATGGGGTCGCGAAGAGTCGGACACGACTGAGCGACTGAACTGAACCGAATGACAGATATGGAAGATAAACTTTTGATTATGAAAGGGGAAGGCAGGGAGAGGGATAAGTTAGGAAGTTGGGATGAATATATATACACTATATAAAATCGATAACTAACAAAACTGTCTCACAAGCAACTTTACTCAAAATTTTGTAATAACCTATAAGGGAAAAGAATGTGAAAAAGAACACACACACACACACACACACACATAGAAGATAAACTTATGATTAGGAAAGGGGAAGCAGCGGAGGAATAAATTAGGCATATATATATATGGGCTTCTCTGGTGGATCAGTGGTAAAGAATTTGCCTGCAATGCAGGAGACCCAGGTTCGATCCTGGGTTGGGAAGATCCCGTGGAGGAGGATATGGCAACCCACTCCAGTACTCTTGCCTAGGGAATCCCATGGACAGAAGAGCCTGCTAAGCTGCAGTCCACAGCATCACAAAGAGTCAGACGTGACTGAAGCAACTAAGCAGTACACACAAACACACACATATACAGTGACAGATTTTATTTTCTTGGGCTCCAAAAATCACTGTGAACAGTGACTGTAGCAATAAAATTAAAAGATAGCTTGCTCCTTAGAAGGAAAGTAATGACAAACCTAAACAGTGTATTAAAAGGCAGAGACATCACTTTGCCGACAAAGGTCCATCTAGTCAGAGTTATAGTCTTTTCCAGTAGTCATGTATACAGATGTGAGAGTTGGACCATAAAGAAGGCTGATTGCCAAATGATGCTTTCATATTGTGGTGCTGGAGAAGACTCCTGAAAATCTCCTTAGACAGCAAGGAGATTAATCCAGCCAATACTAAAGGAAATCAACCCTGAATATAAATTGGAAGGACTGATGTTGAAGTTGAAGCTCCAATACCTTGGCCACCTGATGTTAAGAGCCAGCTCATTGGAAAAGACTCTGATGCTGGAAAAGATTGATGGCAGGAGGAGAAGGGGATGACAGATTAATTGGTTAGAGAGTATCACTGACTCAGTGGGCATGAATTTGAGCAATCTCAGGCAGACAGTGAAGGACAGAGGAGCTTGGTAAGCTGCAGTCCATAGAGGTGCAAAGAGTCAGACATAATTTAATGACCAAACAACAAACAAAACCAGAAGCTATCACAAAATCATAAATATACTATCAGTTCAGTTCAGTCACTCAGTCATGTCCAACTCTTTGCGACCCCATGGACAGCAGCATGCCAGGCCTCCCTATCCATCACCAACTCCCGGTGTTCACCCAAACTCATGTCCATTGAGTCGGTGATGCCATCCAACCACCTCATCCTCTGTCTTCCCCTTCTCCTCCTGCCTTCAATCTTTCCCAGCATCGGGGTATTTTCAAATGAGTCAGCTCTTTGCATCAGGTGGCCAAAGTACTGGAGTTTCAGCTTCAACATCAGTCCTTTCAATGGACACTCAGGACTGATTTCCTTTAGGATGGATTGGGTGGATCTCCTTGCAGTCCAAGGGACTCTCAAGAGTCTTCTCTAACACCGCAGTTCAAAAGCGTCACTTCTTCGGCAGTCAGCTTTCTTTATAGTCCAACTCTCACATCCATTACATGACTACTGGAAAAATCACAGGCTTGACTAGATGAACCTTTGTTGGCAAAGAAATGTCTCTGCTTTTTAATATGCTGTCTATGTTGGTCATAAATTTCCTTCTAGGAAAAGACTAGAGATTTCTTCAAGAAAATTAGACATACCAAGGGAACATTTCATGCAAAGATGCGCTCAATAAAGGACAGAAAACAGACTATACTTCAATTTTTAAAAAGAAGTAAAAAAAGAAGTGATAAGGACCTTTTAAAACTTTTTTACATCTAATTCTCTTTATCTCTAGTAATACTGAAAATAAGAATTCAAAAGTTTCTTCTAAATTGTCATTTTCTATAAGCTGTTTATTCTCCAGAGAACCATGATTCAGAAACATACAACCACAGAACGAACATCAGTTCAGTTCAGTCGCTCAGTCGTGTCCGACTCTTTGCAACCCCATGAATTGCAGCACACCAGGCCTCCCTGTTCATCACCATCTCTTGGAGTTCACTCAGACTCATGTCCATCGAGTCCATGATGCCATCCAGCCATCTCATCCTCTGTCGTCCCCTTCTCCTCCTGCCCCCAATCCTTCCCAGTATCAGAGTCTTTTCCAATGAGTCAACTCTTCACATGAGGTGGCCAAAGTACTGGAGTTTCAGCTTTAGCATCATTCCTTCCAAAGAAATCCCAGGGTTGATCTCCTTCAGAATGGACTAGTTGGATCTCCTTGCAGTCCAAGGGACTCTCAAGAGTCTTCTACAACACCACAGTTCAAAAGCATCAATTCTTCAGCGCTCAGCCTTCTTCACAGTCCAACTCTCACATCCATACATGACCACANAGCCATCTGTATGTCTTCTTTGGAGAAATGTCTGTTTAGGTCTTTTTCCCACTTTTTGATTGGGTTGTTAAATTTTTCTGATATTGAGCCTCAAGAGCTGCTTGTATATTTTGGAGATTAATTTTTTGTCAGTTGTTCCATTTGCTATTGTTTTCTCTCATTCTGAGGGCTGTTTTTTCACCTTGCTTACAGTTTCCTTCATTGTGCAAAACTTTTAAGTTTAATTATGTCTCTTTTTGTTTTTTGTTTTGTTTTTATTTGCATTACTCTGGGAGGTGAGTCATACAGGATCTTGCTGTGATTTATGTCAGAGAGCATTCTGCCTATGTTTTCCTCTAAGAGTTTTACAGTTTCTGGTCTTATATTTTGGTTTCTAATCAATTTTAAGTTTATCTTTGTATGTTGTCAGGAATTTCAACATATTTGTGTATGTCGTCAGGAATTTCACTCTTTTACGTGTAGATGACNCCTATGTTTTCCTCTAAGAGTTTTACAGTTTCTGGTCTTATATTTTGGTTTCTAATCAATTTTAAGTTTATCTTTGTATGTTGTCAGGAATTTCAACATATTTGTGTATGTCGTCAGGAATTTCACTCTTTTACGTGTAGATGACCAGTTTTCCCAGCACCACTTGTTGAAGAGACTGTCTTTTCTCCATTGTATATTTTTGCCTCCTTTGTCAAAGATAAGATGTCCATAGGTACATGGATTTACCTCTGAAATTTCTATTTTGTTCCATAGATCTATATTTCTGTCTTTGTGTTGGTACCATACTATCATGATGACTGTAGCTTTGTAGTACAGTCTGAAGTCAGAAAAAAATTCCCCCAATTCCATTCTTATTTCTCAAGATTGCTTTGGCTGTTTGAGGTCTTTTGTGTTTCCATACAAACTGTGGAATTATTTATTCTAGTTCTATGAGAAATATCATTGGTAGTTTGACAGTGGTAACATTGAATCTATAGATTTCTTTGGGTAATATGCTCATTTTCACTATATTGATTCTTCCAATCCAACAACATGGTATATTTCTCCATTCATTTGTGTCATCTTTGATTTCTTTCCTCAGTGTCTTATAGATTTCTGTATACGGGTCTTTTATTTCTTTAGGTAAATTTATTCCTAAGAATTTTATCCTTTTCATTGCAGTGGTGAATGGGATTGTTTCCTTAATTTCTCTTTCTGATTTTTCATTGTTAGTGTATAGAAATCCAAGGGATTTCTTTGTATTAATTTTATATCCTGCAACGTTACTGTATTTAATGATAAGCTGTAGTAATTTTCTGGTAGCATCTTTAGGGTTTTCTATGTAGAAGATTATGTCATCTGCAAACAGTGAAAGTTTTACTTCTTCTTTTCTAATCTGAATTCCTTTTATTTCTTTTTCTTCTCTGATTGTTGTGCTTAGGACTTCCAAAGCTATGTTGAATAGTAGTGGTGAGAGTGAGCACCCTTGAGTTCCTGATTTTAGAGGAAATGCTTTCAATTTTTTGCCACTGAGGATAATGTTTGCTATGGGTTTGGCATATATGTCTTTTACTATGTTGAGGTATGTTCCTTCTATGCCTGCTTTCTGGAGGGTTTTATCATAGATGAGTGTTGAATTTTGTCAAAGGTTTTCTCTGCATCTGTTGAAATAAAAATCTATAAAAAAAAACATGTGGAGGCTAAACAACATGCTTCTGAATAACCAACAGACTACTGAAGAAATCCAAAAGGAAATCAAAATAGGCATAGAAACATACATAATGAAAACACGACAACCCAAAACATATGAGTTTCAGTAAAAGCAGTACTGAGGGAAGTTCATAGCAATCCAAGCCTACCTCAAAAAATAAGAGAAACATTAAATAAATAACCTAACCTTATACCTAAACCAACTATAAAAAGAAGACCAAACCCCAAAGTTAGTAGAAGAAAGCAAATCATAAAAATTAGAGCAGAAATAAATGAAAAAGAAATGAAGGAGACTATACAATGACCAATAAAACTAAAAACTGTTCTTTGAGAGATAAAATAGACAAACAGTTAGCTAGACTCATCAAGAATAAAAAGGGAGAAGACTCAGATCAATAAAATTAGAAATGAAAATGGAGAAATTACAACAGACAACACAGAAATATAAATGATCATAAAAGACTACTATGAGCAATTATATGCCAATAAAATGGACAAGGTGGAAGAAATGGACAAATTCTTAGAAAAGTATAACCTTTCAAAACTGAACCAGGAAGAGATAGAAAATGTGAAGAGACCAATCATAAACATGGAAATCAAAACTATAATCAAAAATTCCAACAAACTAAAGTCTATGACCAGATGGCTTCACTGGTGAATTCTACCAAAAATTTAGAGAAGAGCTAACATCTATCTTACTCAAACTCTTTTAGAAAATTGCAGAGGAAGGAAAACTCCCAAACTCATTCTATAAGGCTACCATTACCCTGATATCAAAACCAGACAAAGATGCCACAAATTTAATGATAAAAACCATATGATTATTTCAATAGATGAAGAAAAAGCTTTTAAAGTAGCTTAGAACAATTATGTGTGCCCTCTCTCCTTTTAAATTTATGTATTACCAGAGGTTTATCAATTTAATTTTAGCTTTTTAAAAAAATTTCTATTCTTATCTTCATTAGTTCCTACTTTGACCTTTTAAAGTTTTTTTTTTTTGTACTTAAAATGCTTAGCTCACTGATACTCAAACTTCTTCATTTCCTAACATATACACATTTAGTATAAAAATTAACCTCTAAGTACTATTTAGCTGCATCACACAAATTTTATTAAGTTAAATTTTTATTATCATTTAGTTCAAAATACTATCAAATTCTCATTGTGATTTCTCCTTTGAAACATGAGTTATTTGCTAATGTATTTATACATTTCCACAATGCATGAATACTTTCTACTTTTATAATAAAATTTAAGTTTAACTTCTTTTTGATCAGAAAGTGTATTAGGCAGAAATTTGTATTTCAATCTTCTGAAATGTGTTTATATTTATTATACAACAACTGGTCAGTTTTTATTAATGTTCTTTTTATTTTTGAAAAAATATGGATTCTACAGTTGGTAAATGCGATAAAATTGTTTGTTAATTATATTGTTCAAAGCTATGACTGGATTTTGTTTTGTTTTTTTTTCCTGAGAAGAATGTTAAAGTCCTCCACTATAATTATCAACTTATCTATTTATTCTTATAATTTTGTCCATATTTGCTTTTGATGGGTGGAGCTGTTACTAGTCACCAGAGCAATTTAGAATTTTTCTATACTTCCCTCTAAATTAAACTTTTTATCGTTACGAAGTACTCTTTTTTATCTCTGCTAATTGTTTTTGCCTTAATAGCTACTTCACCTTCCCTTTGGCCAGTTATTTTGCAGTATATATTTTTTGCCATGTTTTTATTTTCAATCTTTTTTCTCTATGCTAAATTTTTATTTCCATGTTATGCAATCGCTGCTGCTGCTTAGTTGCTTCAGTGGTATCTGCCTCTGTGTGAACCTATGGACTGTATCCTGCCAGGCCTCTCTGACCATGGGATTCTCCAGGCAGGAGTACTGGAGTGCCCTCCTCCAAGGGTTTTCCCAACACAGGGATCAAACCCAGTTTTCCTGCATTGCAGGCACATTTTTTTTTACCACTGAGCCACCAGGGAAGCCCATGCTATGCAACTGCATAAGTATAAACATTTGTTCAATACTTTCAAACTTATATATGTATTCCTAAATTTTAACAAAATGTATTTTGGTGTTTTTTACTTTCAAAATTTTGTCTTTAATTAGAGAATTTAGTCCATATATTTGTCTAGGTCCACTCAGAAGAGAGAAACCACATGGTAATTTGAAGGGAAAATGTAATATAAAGAGTTATTAACTATATCAGAGAGTTGGATAATGGATTAACTAGTATTAATTAAAAACAGAGCATTCTAATAAATATAACAGATATAAGAAAGAGCTGCTACTCTAGGGCTGAGACCTAGTGTCCAAGTAAAAGTACTCCGTCCCCTACTTCCATCCCCATGTCAGGGCTGAGAGATCACAGCCGGGCCTCAGGATGGCAGAGAATTCTTTGGTGCCACGTGGGTGGAACTTTTTGGAAGTTTGCCGACTGGAACTTAGTAGAAATACAAATTGCAGGAGGCTGGGGAAAGCTGTTCGTGGAGAAGTATCTCACAGCACCACCAGAGAAATGAAAATGTGCTGGCTACTGGGGGCTTCTTGCCATGCATGCAGGAACTCTGTGCTGGTGAAAACTCAAGTGCCTTGAAAGCCATGTGCTCTGCGGAAGCTGGGTGCCGGAAAGCTGTGCATGCTGCAAGAGGCTAAAGAGTGAGTGCAGTGGAACCAGGAAGTAAAAACCTTTTCTTTCTGTAATGTCTCTGGAGCACCTTCTACTGACAAAGCATCAGTGCTATCTGGCAAGGGAGAAATATTTAACAGGCCCAGAACCATTTTCCTAGACTAGGAGCTGAGGCAATAAATCAAAACAGGGCACATAGTCCGATGATATTTTAATGTTATTACTTATATATCTGAGTTTAAATCTACCATCTCACAATGTGCTTGCTATTTGTTCACCTGTTTTATGTTCCTCACTGTCCCCTTTCTAGCGTTTGTTTTTTTTTTTTTGGGTTAACTATTTCTATTGTTCTATTTCACCTCCTATATCAGTTTGAAAAATATGCATTATTTCACTACTGTTTTAGAGATAACTCTGATTTATAAAACATGTTATTTTATTTTTTAGCATGTAATTTTACATAACAGTTTTTAACAGCTTTATTGAGATAAATTACATACCATAAGATTCATTTAAGTGTACAATTAAGTTCTTTTTGAGTAATTTTATGGAGTTGTATAATCATCACCACAGTTTAATTTTAGGACATTTCTTCTCCCCCGCAAAGGAAGCTTGTGGCCAATTAGCAATTTGCCAATTCTAATTCTAGGCAAGCACTGATCTATCTCTATAATTTTGCCTTTTCTAGAAATTTCTTATAAATGAAAGCATACATGAAAGCATACCAAATGTTGACTTCTGGAGGCTCATTCATATTGTGGTATGTATTATTACTTCATTTATTTTTATTGACAAATAGTAGTCTACTTTATGTCTACACTAAATTTTGTTCACCCATTCACCAGTTGATGGACATTTGAATTATTTCCACGTTTTTGGCCATTATGAATAATGCCTATGTGATCATTTGTATACAAGTTGTGTGGGCTTACATTTTCATTTTGAGGAGGTAAATAACTAAGAGAAGAATTGCTTGGGTTATGTGGTAAATTTAACATTTTAAGAAACAGTCAACATATTTTCCAGAGTGACTATCATTTTACGTTCCTGCGAACAACACATGAAGGTTCCAGTTTCTCTACATCCTCACCAACATCTATTATTGTTGCTTTTATTGTAGTCATTTTTGTGGGTGCAAAATGTCATCTCATTTTAATTTGCATTTTATTCATGTCCTTATTGGTCATTCACATATTCTTTTTGCTGAAATCTCTGTTGTAAAAGCTCTTATGTATCTTCATGATACATAAAGACATGTATCATGTCTTGTATGTATCATGACACAAGTCCCTTATCAGATATATGATTTACAAATAGTTTACATTCTGTAGCTTGCCTTTTTAAAATATTTATTTATTTATTTGGCTGTGCCAGGTCTTATTCAAAGCCCTCGGGTCTTTGATCTTTGTTGCAGTATGTGGAATCCTTAGTTGTGGCATGCAAGATCTTTATTTGAGACATGCAGAATCTTACTTGTGGCACTGGCATCCCTGACCAGGGACGGAATCTGGACCCTCTCTCTGCCTTGGGAGCTCCAAGTCTTAGCCATTGGACCACCAGGGAAGTCCGTAGCGCTTGTCTTTTCACTTTCTTATTATGTCTTCTGAAAGACAAAAGTCTTTCATTTTAATGAAGTCTATCAATATTTTTCTTTCATTGTGCTTGCTCTTTTCATGTTATTTCTAAGAAAACTTTGCCTAAGGGACAACCATGAAGGTTTACTCCTGTGTGTTCTTTTAGGATTTTCATAGTTCTAGCTCTTACATTTATATCTGTGATCCATTTTGAGTTTATCTTTGTGTATGATATGAGACAAGAGTCTAAATTCATCATTTTATAGATAATCTAATTATTCCTGTGCTATTTGTTGAAGAAAAAAATCATCCTTTCCCTCACTGAATTGCCTTGGCACTTTTGTTGTAAATCAACTTATAATAAATACAAGGATTTATGTCTGGATTCAAAAATATGTTTGTGACTCGTCAAATTCTAATGATCATTAGTTTACTTTTTCCCCAGTGTACGTTTACTCTACCTAACGTCTCTATTGGTTTCTATGCTAACATTATCATGTTTCAATTTTCTATATACATTATTGAACCCCACAAGTGAGTGAAGTAGCTCAGTCGTGTCCAACTCTTTGTGACCCCATGGACTGTACCCTACCAGGTTCCACCATCCATGGGATTTTCCAGGCAAGAATATTGGAGTGGGTTGCCATTTCCTTCTTCAGGAGATCTTCCTGACCCAGGGATTGAACCCAGGTCTCCCACATGGTAGGCATTGTAGGCAGACGCTTTACCGTCTGAGCCACCAGGGAAGATCCAATTTTCTATATATATTTTTGAACCCCACAAATCCTAGTTTAATTATTCAATAGTCTTTGTTTATTCAAATTTACCCATATTTTTACTACTTTTCTATACTTCATTCCTTCTTGTATCTGGGAACTTCTACCTAGGACCATTCTCATTTTTTTGCCAAGAAACTCTCATTAGTATTTCCTTTAATACAACTATGCTGGTGATGGATTATCTTAGCTTTTATTAGTGTAAAACATTCCTGAAAAATATTTTCACTTGGTGCAGACTTTTAGGTTGGCAGTTATTTTCTTTCAGCTTATTGAAGAGTGTATTTCATGATCTTCTGGTTCCCATTGTCTTTTCAAAAATATATTTTCAGGGGACTTCCCTGGTACTTCAGTAGGTAAGCCTCCAAGCTTCCACTGCAGGAGACATAGGTTCCATTCTTGGTCAGGGAACTAAGATCCTATATGTCGTGCAGTGCAGTCAAAATTACAATATAAATAATTATTATCTTTGAAATTTTTTATCCTGAATATTCTCTTTCAGTTTTATCATTATTATTTCTCAAACTTTGTCAAAAATTCTGTAAAACCTATATGCTACATTCTTAATTTTTTTCATAAGGATTTTCATTTCTAGAATTATTTTTCAAATTGGCAGTTGTTTAAGGATAGCCACAAATTCTTTGTTATACTTTCTATTGAGATGTGAAGTACAATTCCTCTTTCCGAATCTGAGCTGACTTTAATGATTTGCTTGGTCAATAGATGCTTTAGAAGTGATGTCCTGGGACTTCCAAGATTAGATCACAAGAAGTTCTGCTTAGTCTGGGGACCCTTAGCATTTATGATGCTCCCTTTGGGAGCCCAGCTGTCATGCTGGAAAAATAAGCCTCCTAAAGAATGTGTCAGCACTGGTCAGAAGTTCCCAGCAGACAGCATTTGTCTGCTGATATTAACACAAATGAGTTGTCTTGGAAAGTTGTCCAATAACTGTAGCTCTAAAATATAATATAAAATATAATTTCTGAGTTTACAGTTAGACCTGTGCACAGATTAGGACAGGTACTAGGTTAGCCTCAGTGTTTCTCTTTCATCTCTCTTTTCCATGCCATTCCTTCTCTACCTTTTTCTTATTCATCTTCAGAGTTTTGGAAACTGTTTTTCTATTCCTTTTCCTGCCCCTCTCATTCTTCTTTCTCTGGACATCCATTTTCGACCACAAAGACTATAAAGAGGTGATAGAAAATGGAGCTGTAACAACACAATTGAGATGCAGAATATAGAAAAGGTTTTATTTTTTAAGACCAAATTTTATAAAGTTATTCTATAAAGTTAGTAATTAATGAGTCAGAACTTGTACATATTTGGGGAAACAATTACACCAATTACACTGCCATGGTATATTGGGAATTACTTGCCTTGCTAAACACAAATATACAGAAATCACAGTGTTGGTGAGGGAAATTAATGTCTTTTTAGCCTAATATTATATTTCTTTTTCAGGGAAACATTATTTGACCTACCACTTTAAATAATAAATTAATGAGATTTTGTTTTAGACAAGGTATACTTTCAGTGGAAATGATTTGACACAGCACACAAATCTAG
Organism: Neotragus pygmaeus; assembly: GCA_006410875.1. Classification (NCBI taxonomy): domain Eukaryota; kingdom Metazoa; phylum Chordata; class Mammalia; order Artiodactyla; family Bovidae; genus Neotragus; species Neotragus pygmaeus. The sequence continues at coordinate 1,442,306 of SJYV01019664.1, forward strand.
GTACTAAACAAGCTAGGTTATAAAAGGATTTTAACATAGTGATAATCTATAATAGAAAATTTTTCTAGGGAACATCTAAATTCAGGGAAATTTTTTTAAACCATAAAGTGTATGATGATAACAAGTCCTATTTTGTGTATTATGTATAATATTTTAAGTTTATTTTGTTTCTTTTGCTTCAGTTCAGTTCAGTCACTCAGTCCTGTCCGACTCTTTGCGACCCCATGAATCGCAGCACACCAGGCCTCCCTGTCCATCACCAACTCCCAGAGTTCACTCAGATTCACATCCATCGAGTCAGTGATGCCATCCAGCCATCTCATCCTCGGTCGTCCCCTTCTCTCCTGCCCTCAATCCCTCCCACCATCAGAGTCTTTTCCAATGAGTCAACTCTTCACATGAAGTGGCCAAAGTACTGGAGTTTCTAAGGGGTTGTAATTATATATTACTGAATGCTCACTAAATATTAATTGTGCATTAGGTATTTTTAAGAACTTTTTTATTGATTAGGAAATATAAAACATTTTGTCCAAATTTTAGGCAGCTAAATTCTAGAACAATATGTCCTTTATTTATTTTCATATTACAATATATTAAGCCATCATTTTCTTTATGCAACTGCTGCTACTGATAACATATATCTTATGTTGAATGCTTATTATGTGCCAAGAGCTATTTTAAGCTCTTGAAATGTATTTTCTAATTTAATCCTCCAAAGAATGGAAGGAGAAATGCCCATTTTACAGCAGAAGAAACCAAGCCACAGAGAAATTAAGTAATCGGCACATTTTATGGCTGTAATACCAGGTGACACTTAAGTTTATGCAGAATCAGCCTAAATAACACATCTTAGTTAAATTACATAATTTTATAACGCCTTAAAAAAAATGATTGTTAAGGACATTACAGTTAACTTCAATAGAATGCTGGATGCTAACACCTAAGTGAAAGTGAAGTCGCTCAGTCGTGTCCAACTCTTTGAGACGCCATGGATTGTAGCTTATCAGACTCCTCCATCCATGGAATTTTCCAGGCAAGAGTGCTGGAGTGGATTGCCATTTCCTTCTCCAGGGGATCTTTCCAACCCAGGAATTGAACCCGGGTCTCCCGCACTGCAGGCAGACACTTTACCATCTGAGCCACCAGGGAAGCCTGAAGGTTATGATAAAGTTAAAGGGCAAAGATTAAACTGACTTGTGAAAGCTTAGCCAACCAAAAATTCCAGAATAAATGAGGAAATACATCTTACTGAATTAAGTCTTTTAAAACCCACATTTTCATCTCCGTTGCAAATGTCAAGAATTCTAAGGTTGGACTGAAATGTTTTATGGCTGCAGTGTTAGTTGATGGTGATCTCCATGGGGGCTCTTCCAATATTCTGCATTTCTCTTATACTATCAAAACAATGATAATTGGTCTTTAAAGTTCTTGCTTAGAAAGACATCTGTATTTTTATAAAAGTTCTAAGTTCTCTAACAACAGTTTAGCCTGGAAAATGTCAATTCTTTTTAAACAGAACCTCTAGCTCCTTTTAAAAAATGTCCTTCCATTCCTTTATTTAGTTCTCATCTGTTAAATCCAAACATAAATCCTTCAGATAATGTATACCCTTCACCATACCATTTGAAATTAAAGAATCAAATTGTAGAAACACATACATCAGATTATGAACTGTGTCTTTAAAATATCCTCTGAAAAAAATATCTTTACTTGCATAAGATGGAGAGATGATGATTCACACCATAATTTTATCTCATGAAACTATAGCAAATCTCTTTTGGCTAACATCCCAGCCAAACTCTAAATGTGACTTAAATCTAGATGGAACATACTTGTCAGATTCTGTACTCATTTTAAGTTTCTTAACTCTATAACCCAAAATTGCATTTGACCACCTGTAGCCACTAATTACAAAGACTGAAAATAAAGCTACTCTACAGATTTTAAGCCCTAAGTATAGCTCTGGGAGATGCAACAGTTATATTAAGCACTACATAATTTTTGCATTTTCATTTTTGTGTTTTTCCGTATCTATCTGTATCTATGTGCTTTTCATTTGCAGTTTTGTGTGTTTCTGTATCTATCATAGTGTATTGTCTTAAATAATCATAATAGCAAAATGAAGCAAAAGAGCGACAATTTGTGGATCTATTATGCACAATTACATTACATACATTATTGCCAACCAGCATCACGATCCTGGAAGATAGGTGGTGCTCACACGCAAAGGTGGTGCTCATTGCTCTAGTCTTGTTCTCTGACTCAGTCTGCAAAGAGGAGTTCCTGTGGTTTGATTGGTTTGGTTAAAGGAATGCTGCATTGGCTATGGTTAGAGGCCATTTATCAAATGCCCCACCAAGACTGGGATAGCAGTAAGAGGTAAGAACTAGTACTACAACTTTAAAAAGGAACTGGCTCTTTCTCTTTTGATTTTATCCTGAAAAGAAACACATTACATTGGAAATAAAATCATCCCTTTAGAGTTGGAAACTCCTTTATTCTGCATGTTGGTAGTTAGGAGTTAAAATATATGAAATGGCAACTTGTGGGAGTACAACCCTCTTTAGTGCTGGTGTGAACAGTTTCAGCTCATAGCTGAGACTCAATCTAAAAATTACAAAAATCACTTAGATTCACACATGGTGTCATTAATTACTCAAGGGAAAAACACAGATCTTTCTTCCCTAGATTTCTATTAATTAATGGGGCTATTAATCTGCATTCCTTTGGGGGCATAACAGCTCCAAGTTATTTCTAAAGGCAAGTGAAACACTTTCTCCTAGAGAGGCTCAGCATTCATGTTATAAGCAAAAGGATGGGAATTGAGAGAAGAAATGTTACCTTCTATCCATCCTCGTCATAAGATTCTTACTTACAGGTCATTATACAAGACTGTACACCAGCTTTAACTAAAAAGCCTACAAATAAAATCATTTTAGAAAATAGGAGGTCATAGCAGCTGAAAATAACTGTTTACACTGTTCTGATGTAGCTTTCCAGGGCATCCCAGGTGGCACTAGTGGTAAAGAACCTGCCTGCCAATGCAGGGGACATAAGGGATGGGGGTTCAATTCCAGGATCAGGAAGAACCCCTTGAGGAGAGCAGGGCAACCCACTCCAGTATTCTTGTCTGGAGAATCCCATGGACAGAGGAGCCTGGCAGGCTACAGTCCATGGGATCACAAAGAGTCAGACACGATTGAAGCGACTTAGCACACGAGCACAATGTAGCTCTTCATGTCTTGTGCGGCAAGACAGATCAAAGTCTCTGCAGACTTTAGGCAAAAACCAAAGCAAAAGTAGCCAGAGGTTGAAACCAGATACAGGAGAGGGCAAAAGCAGGGCGATGAGTCATAGTGAAATACAGGAAAAGCAGAACCAGATATTGGCCAAGGACAGAAAGCAAGCTGCCCAAGCAAAACAATGACAACTGGTAGAGACAGAAAGAGGAGCAATCCAGGGCGTCCCTGACTCAGTGGTTAAAAAAAAATCTGCCTGCTAATGCAAGAGACTCAGGTCCGATCCCTGGCCTGGGAAGATCCCACACGCCTCAGAGCAACCCAGTGCATGTGCCACAGCTTTTGAGCCTGTGCTCTAGGCTCAATGAGGAGTATGTGCACCGCAACTAGGGAGGAGCCTCTGCTCGCCAGAACTAGAGAAAAGCCAGAGCAGCAACAAAGACTCAGTACAACCAAAAATAAATAGATAAGATTAAAAAAAAATTTTTTTTTAAGAAAGAGCAAAGATATTTAAGATTTAGACTGCTGGGCTGAAAGAATCACATCAAAGGGGCACACACACAAAGAAAATTGTCTTTGTGGAATGCATCAAAGATGAACTGTAACAGCCGGAGCCAGAAAATGTGAGAATGAGTGTGAATCTCTCTGCTTATTTATAAGAAACAACTCAAGGCACCTGACCCATGAGAATGAAATCAGAAGAGCCTTGTCTGTATCATGTTACTAGGAGGGGCTCATGTGCAAAGGGTCTGCCAACTGGCTCTTTCTAAATGTGGGAAAAACACTTATCGCCATTCTTGGGATCGCTGGGATTATTGGCTCTGACTTCAGAGAAGTAGGCTAAACAAACCTCAGCTCAAAGGGAAGCTTCTGCTCTTGCATTCCTGCATTCCAGGCTCTTACAACTAATTCCAACTGAGAACTGCCAAAGGAACCCCCATATTTTTTTTTTTTGCTCCTCTCATTTATCTGCATCTTCACAAATACCTGGTCCAGTGGACAGCTTGTGAGAGTGTTGTCATTCCATGCATTTCCTGATGACTAAATATTCACCCTGTTGTGGCAGAACTAATCAGCTCATCTGCGCATAGCATTGTCCAGTGGATTTCGTTTTTGCTTTTATTTTGGGCAAGGAATCAAATAGCTTAGGATGGGCCCCTTTTTATCTTTCTAAATTTATTTATTATTAATTGAAGGATAATAGCTTTACAGTGTTGTGCTGGTCTTTGCCTTACATCAACATGAATCAGTGAAAGGTATATATAAGGCCCCTTTTTAAGCATCAGTAATATGTTAACTTCAATAATAATTTTCAGTTAAGTTACCTTATATGGGGACAGGAGGTATAAGGTATCAATCTGCCAGTGGATAGAGTGATTTCTCATGATCTCTCCACCAAAAATTATGAAATAGGAGATGAAAAGCATTAGGATTTTTCTAGAATTCTCTTTTTTGGTCATGTATATTGCCCTACACCTACCATGTTATGATTGAGATTGCTATGAGAGAAAAGTAGGATGGTGAAAAAGAACTGAGGGTAAAATGCAAGAAAATGGAATGAATGAGCCACTTATAGTTCAGATTTAAGTACTGGATTATTGATTTGCTAATAGAAAGTTTCCCCCACATGGAAAACATATGCAGAACTGACATATAATTTTTTTAATTGCTATATATTACTATGCCTTACTTATCTAAAAGACATTCAGTCAACAATCTCTTGTCTCTCTAATACAACCAAGAAGTAGGAAATTGAGGGAAAGCTGTGATAAGATGAATGAGAAATTATAATTTTGTTCACAAATGCTCATGAACTTCACAAAAAGACAACCCTTTGGATTTTCAGACAGTCTCTGTTTTCCCTGCCTGTGGCACCATACTGCTGCTGCTGCTAAGTCACTTCAGTCGTGTCTGATTCTGTGCAACCCCATAGACGGCAGCCCACCAGGCTCCCCGGTCCCTGGGATTCTCCAGGCAAGAACACTGCAGTGGGCTGCCATTTCCTTCTCCAATGCATGAAAATGAAAAATGAAACTGAAGACGCTCAGTTGTGTCCGACTCTTAGTGACCCCATGGACTGTGACCTACGAGGCTCCTCCATCCATGGGATTTTCTACGCAAGAGTACTGGAGTGAGGTGCCATTGACTTCTCCATGGCAGCATAGAAGCAACCAATTGGAAAGGAAGATAAGACAATTAACAGCAAGCATAATAATAGCGTAAGAAGCAATAGAAGTAGACAGCTGAATAATGAGGGAAGTGTCAGAAAAAAAATGCCAAAGCAGATTGGAAAACCTTAAAACAGGCATCCAAGTGTAGCTATTAAATGTATAAACAAATCTATACACATGAATAGGGGAATAATCTTTTATTTGATATTAAAGAATTTAGATAAGTAATTATAAGTCATTAAAGACTTATAAGTATTACAATAGCACGGTAAGATTTAAATTATCATTTTAATCAATCAGACAAGGAATATTTAGCAAGAGCAATACTCCCTGGACTGGTGGTAAGATCATGGAAGTGAACGCGCTACACTCCTATCCTCATGGGGTTTACAATGTGGAAGAAGGAGTCAAAGATGCTAGACCCAGTAGATGAATGGCTAGAACACAGAAGATGATAAAAGCAACAAGACTTAGATGTCATGTGAAAGGTGACAGGGAGCCAAGGTTCCAAGTTGAGCCCAGATTTCCAATATGGGCAGTCGGGTAGATTGTCATGACATTGAGCAGGATATGAGAAACAAGAAGATAAGTGTATTTGGGGGAAAGGATGAGTTCATGATTATGATGTTTATGGGACAATCAGAAGTCAGAAATACTGTTCTGGAGTTCTAAAGAATATTCTTTGGCGTTATCATTGATGGTTAATTTTACGTGTTCAACTTGACTGAGCTAAGGGCTGCTCAGATTGCGGTGAAACATTATTTCTGGGTGTGTCTATGAAGATATTTTTGGATGAGATTAGCATTTGAATCTGTAGATGGAGTAAAGGTCAGGGTGGGCAGGCATCTTCCAATCTATCAAGTGCCAGGCAGTATGTGCTAAGTCGCTTCCGTCGTGTCTGGCTCTTTGCAATGCTATGGACTGTGACCCACCAGTTCCCTCTGTCCATGGGCTTCTACAAGCAAGAATACTGGAGCGGGTTGCCACGTGCTCTTCTAGGAGAACTTCCCCACCCAGGGACTGAAACCATGCAAGCAGTTTCTTTACCGCTAATGTCACCTGTGAAGCCCACAAAAAGGCAGAGAGAGAAAGCAAATTCTTTCTTTCTCTTCTGGAGCTGTAATATCCACCTCATTCTGCCCTCAGATGTCAAAACTCCTGTTTCTCAGGCCGCTGGGCTCTGGCACTTGCACCAGTGGCCTCTAGGTTCTCAGGCAGGGAGTTACACCATTGTCTCTCTTGGTTCTCAGACCTTCCAACTCAGTCTGAGTTATAAACTGGCTTTGCTGGTTTGCTAGCTTGCAGATGGCACGCTGTGGTTTATCTCAGCCTCTATGATCGCATGAGCCAATTCCCATAATAAATCTCACATATATGGCTCCTACTGGTTCTGTTTCACTGGAGAACCCTAATACTAACATGAATATGTGATGAAGAAAGCTGGAGGTGAAGATCAGAGTACTATATACAGAGTGAAAAGAAAATAAAGCACAGGAACTTGAAACACCTACATTTAAAATATGCATAGGAACTTCCCTGGTGGTCCAGTGGTTAAGACTCCACACTTCCAATGCAGATGGTGTGGGTTCAACCCCTGGTCAGGAAACTAAGATCTCACATGCCAAGCAGCGCGGCCAAAGGATAAAAAATTAAAACATAAAAATATTCTCATTGATGAAGAGTGTTTAGGAAAGATATTGAGAAGGATTCGGTTCAAGGAATAGGGAGGTGGCTCAGAGGTTAAAGCGTCTGCCTGCAATGTGGGAGACCTGGGTTCGATCCTTGGGTCGGGAAGATCCCCTGAAGAAGGAAATGGCAACCTACTCCAGTATTCTTGCCTGGAGAATCCCATGGACAGAGGAGGCTGCAGTCCATGGGGTTCCAAAGAGTCGGACATGACTGAGCGACTTCACTTTCACTTAGGAGAGAATAGTGTTATGGAAGCTAAGTAAAAGATCAAGTCAGGTGGGTGCTGAGAAATAATTTTTGGATTTGACAACTAGGATATCTCTATAGTAAGCAGTGAAAGGGGGAACCAAATCTAAAGGTCTGAAAAGTGAATATAAATGTGATGGTCCAGGTGTGGCCTGTGGACCAGCAACATCAGCACCACCTGGAAGGAGGTTGTTGTACGGTTGCTCAGTAATGTCTGACTCTTTGCAACCCCCTGGACTGTAGCCCACCAAGCCCCTCTGTCCATGGAAATTCCCAGGCAAGAATAATGGAGTGGGCTGCAATTCCCTTCTCTAAGGGATCTTTCTGACCCAGGGAATCAAACCCACATCTCCTGCATTGGTAGACAGATTCTTTACCTCTGAGCCACCAGTTAGAACCCCACAGTTTCTGGTCTCATCCAAGACCTGCTGAATCATTTTAAAAAGATCCCGACTGTTCATGTGCACTGACCCAGAACACTAGGAGACAAAATAAATGAAGTCAGTAGGAAGGTAATCACATGACACTAGAGGGACTAGAGAAAACATGGAAATATAAATAAATTTTTAGGTGAAATTGAGAATGTGAGAACTTGATCATAAACACTGGTTTGGTATTTTATAAATATAAATAGAACATGAATTTATAAATAAATTTGAATGTATAAATAAAACATGAATTTATTCAGAGCACAGAGCTTGAAATGAGTGACAAAAAATTATAAAAATGACAAAAATGGTCAGAAAAGGAAATTGGTCCTGAAAAATGTATAAATATTTTGCAAAGTAGTACCAGGAACTGAGCTGAGTTGGGAGAATAGGAATTTGCTGAATGTGGGTTTAAATAATTTCTGCAGTATTGCTCAGCAGCCTGTGTATGGAACCAGAAAAGTCAGATAGCAGGATCAGTGCAAAGATGAGGTGGATGATGGGAATTCCCTGGTGGTCCAGAGGTCAGGACTCCACACTTTCACTGCAGAGGCATGGGTTCGACCCCTGGTTAGGGAATTAAGATCCTGCATATGGCACAGCATGGCCATATAAAGGAAAAAATGATCAGGTAGTAGAAGTGGGATGGCAAGTTGAAATAATGCACTAGAACATCTTGGCTGGAAAAGAAAGGAAGTTGAGTCCAAGCTGGGAAACACAAGGTTTAATTGACTAGTGCCTAGAACTAATATGAAGAAACAATAAGAATACTGGGAAAAGAGATAGTTATATTTGGAAAACAATCATTAAATAATACAAGATTTCAGAAGTTAAAAAAGAAAATTGGACTATGAAAGCACTTCAACTTCCCTCACCACTCTAAGTCCATTACACAGAAATAAAAATTGTAACCATATTGTTTAGCAAACCCAAATGAAAGGTTATAATTGATGAGCTAGCTAACTATGTGGTTGACTATCATCTCTTTAAAACTTAATAAGTGAGGGAAGTAGTTCTGCTGCCACATTGAAATCTCCAGAAGATCCCCATGACTTTGTTAATCTCTCTTTGGAAATAGACTCATGTTCACTTTAAGTCACAAAACATTTGAATATGAAAATTAGTATGGTCAACTCTTTGCAGGAATCATAATTCGAAAGTTGATTTGGAATGAAATTATCCTCTCTGGTCCCAACAGGACCAACTTCAGGCAGGCTTCCTGACCCCTGAAAGAGGAGATGTCAAGACTTTCTTTTCCCTCTGACGTGTCCTCCTTCAGCATGCTACTCATAACTTACGGTCCCTTGGAGGCTGGGCCACAAAGAGGGAGGAAAAGAAAGGAACATAGAAAGAATATGTTCGCATTTGACTAATACTGTTACAAATGACCTTCTCTCTGGGCCTTGCAGGTGTTCAGGTGGACTCTCACAGTGCTTTGTATATTCTTTGTTGAGTTAACCCAGTTGCAAGGGCTGTCATGAATTCACATCCCTTAGTGAACCCTGCTGCTTCTCTGGAGCTCAGCCCACTTGCACAGACCCCCTCTTGGGGTCTCCTTTTCCTTTAGCAGAAGCACTGGAACACTTTTGAAGTAACTCCTGGCTGATATTCCTCCCAAGATTTCCACACTTCATCCCTGATGGTCACGCACCTGTGGCTTGTGTCAGAAAGGAATGCAATTCCTTCTCAAGGCAGAAACATCTCTCTGTGTCTCTTCCCTGACTTCTCAGCCCAATGACAGACATCAGACCAGTGTGCTCCCCAAACTCCAGGGAACAGATATCAAGCTCTCCAGTGGTTTCTTGACGTCTACCCTGGGCTTGAGGGGAAGGAGGAAATGGAGGCGCTAGGACAGGAGTGAATTACCACAATGGCAGCAGCTCTCCACACATTTTCTCCCTCCTCCACTCTCCCAACCCATTTTATCTTCATTGCGGGTCAGTTTTTTAACTGCTTTCCAATCTCCTGCTTCGAAAACCTGTCTATCACTTCACTTTGAGACCTGATTATTTACTATCTTTTGGTTTTGGTCAGAACTTCCACTTTCACAACCAATCACACTATAGAAAAATTTATGACAGTGTTGAAAAGCAAGTAAAGGGGCTCCTGTTGGGCTGAAAATTATGAGGCATCCCTCAAGGCAAAAAGTAGCTGGACTCAGTCTGAGGGAAGAACTAAAACCCAAAACAAAGGGAAAAAGAGGATGGTTAAAAATATGGGAAGGGTTTTGGGGATGCTGACGGTTCAGAAGGACTGTACAAAGGGAGCAAGGAAGAGCCCAGTGAAAGTGTCAGAAACATTGGTTAGAGCACAAGTAGCCGGAGAGCTTAGGCCCTTCCCCTTCTTGGTTTATGCCAAGCAGGGAATAGCGGAAACACACAGTTCTCATATAGCCTGGCATTCTACTCCTAGATATTTACCCAAGAGAACTGAAAGCATATGTCTGTATGAAGACTCGTATGTGAACATTAATAGCAACATTATTGATAAAGGCCAAAAACTGGAAACAATATAAACGTCCATCAACTCATGATGAATAGATAAATAAAAAACGGTATATCCACACAAAAAATATTGTTCAGTTCAGTTCGGTTGCTCAGTCGTGTCCGACTCTTTGCTACCCCATGGACTGCAGCACGCTAAGCCTCCCTGTCCATCACCAATACTTAGAGTTTTCACAAACTCAAGTCCATTGAGTCAGTGATGCCATCCAACCATCTCATCCTCTGTCATCACCTTCTCCTCCTGCCTTCAGTCTTTCCCAGCATCAGGGTCTTTTCAAATGAGTCAGCTCTTTGCATCAAGTGGCCAAAGTATTGGAATTTCAGCTTCAACCTTCCAATGAACACTCAGGACTGATCTCCTTTAGGATGGACTGGTTGGATCTCCTTGCAGTCTGAAGGAAAGTTATGAGCAACCTATACAGCATATTAAAAAGCAGAGAGACATTACTTTGCCAATAAAGGTCTGTCTAGTCAAGGTTATGGTTTTTCCAGTAATCACGTATGGATGTGAGAGTTGGACTATAAAGAAAGCTGAGAGCCGAAGAATTGATGCTTTTGAATTATGGTGTTGGAGAAGACTTTTGAGAGTACCAATTAATCAGGAATTAACAGGAATTAGCAACTGATACAGAGAAGGCAATGGCACCCCACTCCAGTACTCTTGCCTGGACAATCCCACGGACAGAGGAGCCTGGTAGGCTGCAGTCCATAGGGTCGCTTAGGGCCGGACACAACTGAGCGACTTCACTTTCACTTTTCACTTTCATGCGTTGGAGAAGGAAATGGCAACCCACTCCAGTGTTCTTGCCTGGAGAATCCCAGGGACGGGGGAGCCTGGTGGGCTGCCGTCTGTGGAGTTGCACAGAGTTGGACACGACTGAAATGACTTAGCAGCAGCAGCAGCAGCAACTAATACATGCAATAACATGTATGAAACCTAAACTTATTATGCAAAGTGAAGGAAGTCAGACACAAAGAGTACATACTGTATGATTGCATTTATATGACATTTATAGAAAAGGCAGAACTATGGAGATAGAAAAATCAACGTGTGCCTGAAGCTGACTGAGAGAGGAGATTGACTGTAAAAGGACATAATGAAATTTTATAGGATGATGAAAGATTCTAAAACTGAATTATACTGATGGCCACACAGTTGCATAAATTTGTAAAAAATCATTGAAAAATCATCTGCTCATAAAACGTTTATTGGGCTTCCTCGGCTCAGACAGTAAAGTATCTGCCTGCATTGGAGGAGACCTGGGTTCGATTTCTGGGTCAGGAAGATCCCCTGGAGAATGAAATGGCTACCAACACTAGTGTTCTTGACTGGAGAATTCCATGGACAGAGGAGCCCGGCAGGCTATAGTTCATTGGGTTCCAAAGAGTTGGACACAACTGAACAACTAACACTTTCATTTTATTGTATAGCATATAAATTATATACCTCAATAAAATTGTGAAACAATATCTTTTAGTACTACCAAAATAGACTGTATAACTCTTAAAGAGTTAAAATAAAATTAATGAAATCTAATTGCTCTAATAAAAAGTAAAATAGGGAAGAAGTAAAGGCAACCCACTCTAGGATTCTTGCCTGGGAAATTCCGTGGACAGAGAAGCCTGGTGGACCACAGTCCAGGGGGATTACAAAAGAGTTGGATGTAACATAGTGACTGAGTCTGCACAGTCAATTCAGTCACTCAGTAGTGTCCGACTCTTTGAGATCCCATGAACTGCAGCACACCAGGCCTCCCTGTCCATCATCAACTCCCAGAGTTTACTTAAACTCTTGTGCATTGAGTTGGTGATGCCATCCAACTATCTCATCTCTGTTGTCCCCTTCTCCCCCCGCCTTCAGTCTTTCCTAGCAACAGAGTCTTTTCAAATGAGTCAAGTTCTTTGCATCAGGTGGCCAAAGTATTGGAGTTTCAGCTTAAGGATCAGTCCTTCCAATGAATAGTCAGGACTGATTTCCTTTAGGATGGACTGATTGGATCTCCTTGCAGTCCAAGGGACTCTCAAGAGTCTTCTCCAACACCACAGTTCAAAAGAATCAGTTCTTTAGCACTCAGCTTTCTTTACAGTCCAACTCTCACATCCATACATGACTACTGGGAAAACCATAGCTTTGACCAGACGGATCGTTGTTGGCAAAGTAATGTCTCTGCTTTTTAATATGCTGTCTAGGCTGGTCATAACTTTTCTTCCAAGGAGCAAGCGTCTTTTAATTTCATGGCTGCAATCACCATCTGCAGGGATTTTGGAGCCCCAAAAAATAAAGTCAGCCACTGTTTCCATTGTTTCCACATCTATTTGCCATGAAGTGATGGGACCAGACGCCATGATCTTCTTTTCTGAATGTTGAGTTTTAGGCCAACTTTTTCACTCTCCTCTTTCACTTTCATCAAGAGACTCTAGTTCTTCTTCACTTTCTGCCATAAGGGTTGTGTCACCTGCATATCCGAGGTGATTGATATTTCTCCCAGCAATCTTGATTCCAGCTTGTGCTTCACTCGGCTCAGCATTTCTCATGATGTACTCTAAATATAAGTTAAATAAGCAGGGTGACAATATACAGCCTTGACACACTCCTTTCCCTATTTGGAACCAGTCTGTTGGTCCATGTCCAGTTCTAACTGTTGCTTCCTGATCTGCATACAGATTTCTCAGGAGGCAGGTAAGGTGCTCTGGTACTCCCATCTTGTGAAGAATTTTCCACAGTTTGTTGTGATCCACACAGTCGAAGGATTTGGCATATTCAATAAAGCAGAAATAGACGTTTTTCTGGAACTCTCTTGCTTTTTTGATGATCCAATGGATGTAGGCAATTCAATCTCTGGTTCCTCTGCCTTTTTAAATCCAGCTTGAACATCTGGAAATTCATGGTTCATGTATTGTTGAAACCTGGCTTGGAGAATTTTGAGCATTACTTTACTAGTGTGTGTTTTCCTCTATTTCTTCCTACTAATCACTGAGGAAGGCTTTCTTATCTCTCCTTGCTATTCTTTGGAACTCTGCATTCAGATGCTTATATCTTTCCTTTTCTCCTTTGCTTTTTGCTTCTCTTCTTTTCACAGCTATTTGTAAGGCCTCCTCAGACAGCCATTTTGCTTTTTTGCATTTCTTTTTCTTGGGGATGTTTTTGATCCCTGTCCCCTATACAATGTCATGAGCCTCTGTCCATAGTTCTTCAGGCACTCTGTCTATCAGATCTAATCCCTTGAATCTATTTGTCACTTCCACTGTATAATCATAAGGGATTTGATTTAGGTCATACCTGAATGGTCTAGTAGCTTTCCCTACTGTCTTCAATTTAAATCTGAATCTGGCAATAAGGAGTTCATGATCTGAGCCACAGTCAGCTCCTGGTCTTGTTTTTGCTGACTGTATAGAGCTTCTCCATCTTCATCTGCAAAAAATGTAATCAATTTGATTTCAGTATTGACCATCCAGTGATGTCCATGTGTACAGTCTTCTCTTGTGTTGTTGGAAGAGGGTGTTTGCTATGACCAGTGCATTTTCTTGGCAAAACTCTATTAGCCTTTGCCCTGGTTCATTCTGTACTCCAAGGCCAAATTTGCCTGTTACTCCAGGTATTTCTTGACTTCCTACTTTTGCATTTTAGTCCCCTATAGTGAAAAGGACATCTTATTTGGATGTTAGTTCTAGAAGGTCTTGTAGGCCTTTATAGAACCATTCAGCTTCAGCTTCTTCAGCATTACTGGTTGGAGCATAGACTTGGATTACTGTGATATTGCATGGTTTGGCTTGGAAATGAACAGAGATCATTCTGTCATTTTTGAGATTGCATCCAAGTATTGCATTTTGGACTCTTTTGTTGACTATGATGGCTACTCCATTTCTTCTAAGGGACTCTTGCCCACAGTAGTAGAAATAATGGTCATCTGAGTTAAATTCACCCATTCCAGTCTATTTTAGTTCACTGATGTCCAGTCATTTTAGTTCCTAAAATGTCACTGTTTACTCTTGCCATCTACTGTTTGACCACCTCCAATTTGCCTTGATTCAGGCATTCCAGGTGCCTATGCAATATTGCTCTTAACAGCATTAGACTTTGCTTCTATCACCAGTCACATCCACACCCAGGTGTTGTTTTTGCTTTTGCTCCATCTCTTCATCCTTTCTGGAGTTATTTCTCCACTGATCTTCAGTAGCATATTGAGCATCTACCGACCTTGGGAGTTCATCTTTCAGTGTCATATCTTTTTGCTTTTTCATACTGTTCATGGGGTTCTCAAGGCAAGAATGCTCAAGTGGCTTGACATTCCTTTCTTCAGTGGACCACATTTTTTCAGAACTCTTCACCATGATCCATCTGTCTTGGGTGGCCCTACCCGGCATGGCTCATAGTTTCATTGAGTTAGACAAGGCTGTGGTCCATGTGATCAGATTGGTTAGTTTTCTATGATTGTGGTTTTCAGTTTGTCTGCCCTCTGATGGAGAAGGGTAAGAGGCTTATGGAAGCTTCCTAATGGGAGAGACTGACTGAGGGGAAACTGAGTCTTGTTCTGGTGGGTGGGGCCCTGCTCAATAAATCTTTAATCCAGTTTTTTGTTGATAGGTGGAGCTGTGTTCCCTCCTAGTTATTTACCTGGGGCCATACTGTGGTGGATGTAATGAAGATAATGGCGACCTCCTTCAAAAGGTCCCATGCATGTTCTGCTACACTCAGTGCCCCCAACCCTGCAGCAGGCCACCACCAACCCACGCCTTCACTGGAGACTCCTGGACACTCCCAGGCAAGTCTGGGTCAGTCTCTTGTGGGGTCACTGCTCCTTTCTCCTGGGTCCTGGTGCACACAAGATTCTTTTGTGCCCTTCAAGATTCTATTTCCTAGTCCCGTGTACGTTCTGGCAGCTCTAATGTGGGGTTAATGGTGACCTCTTCCAAGAAAGCTTATGCCACACCCAAGTCTGCTGCACCCAGAGCCCTATGGCAGTCCACTGCTGACCCATACCTCCTCAGGAGATGCTCAAACACAGTTCTGTCTCAGTCTCTGTGGGGTCTCTGGGTCCTGGTGCACACAAGGTTTGTTTGAGCCCTGTCTCTGGTGGGAATGGGGTTCGATTTTAAATGCAAATTCGACCCTCCTCCCGTCTTGCTGGGACTTCTCCTTTGCTCTTGGATGTGGGGTACCTCCTCACAGTCGCTCCAGCACCACACTGCCACCGTTCCAGTGCCTACCATCTTGCTGGGGCTACTCTGACCTTGGACATGGGAAATCTCCTCATCGCCGCTCTGGCACCACACAGCTGCCACACATACCCAATGTATAATACATATTTTTTACTGCTGTGTAAAGAAAATAAAGATCTTTCTCAAAAAAAAAAAAAAAGGCAAAATAAGGATAAAATGAAACAAGAGAATATGTACATGATAAATATAAGATGGTAAAATTTGTCCAAACTATAGTAACTGTGAACGTGGAAAATAGATTAATTTGCTAATGAAGAAACAGACTATCCTTTAAAAATTAAGTATATATTAAAATTTTTAGAGATAAGTCTACACAAAACAACACATAGAGGAGCTCAAGGAGATAACATAGTCTGACTGTGGCCTTGGGAATGGGCTGTTGGAATGATTGAAAGAAGTCAAGAAACTTCAAGTTCAGGATGTTGAGTAGTGATACAGGCATACTTCAGAGATAACACAGGTTTAGTTCCAGATCACTGTAATAAAGTAAATATCACAATAAAGTGAGTCTCACAAATCTTTTGGTTTTCCAATGCATATTATAGTTATGCTTACCCTATAATGTAGTCCATTAATACTTCATAACTGAAAAATGCTAACCATCATCTGAGCCTTCAGTGAGTCCTAATCTTTTTGCTGGTGAAGGATCTTGCCTTAATTTTGATGGCTGCTGACTGATCAGGATGGTGGTTATTGTTCAAGGTGGGAGTGACTGTCCAGTTTCTTAAAACAACAATGAAGTTTGCTGCATCAATTGACTCTTCTTTTCATGAACAATTCCTCCGTATATGTAACACTGTTTGATAGCATTTTACCTACAGTAGAAAGAAAGTGAAGTTGCTCAGTTGTGTCCGACTCTCTGCGACCCCATGGACTGTAGCCTACCAGGTCCATGGGGTTTTCCAGGCAAGAATACTTAGAAGGAAGAATATTTCCTTCCCACTTCTTTTAAAATTAGAATCAATCCTCTCAAGCTCAGCTGCTGCTTTATCAACCAAGTTTATGTAATTATCTAAGTATTTTGTTTTCATGTCAACAGTTTTCACAGCATCTTTGCCAGGAGTAGATTTCATCTCAAAAACCCACTTTCTTTGCTTATCCATAAGAAGCAACTCCTCGTCCACAAAACTTTTTCCATGAGATTGCTGCAATGCAGTCATATCTTCAGGCCTCACTTCTAACTCCTGTTCTCTTGTGATTTTCACACAGCTGCAGTTACTTCCTCCGCTGAAGTCTTGAACCCCTCCAAGCCATCTGTTAGGGTTGGAAGCAACTTCTTCCAAACTCCTGTTAATGTTCATATTTGGACCTCTTCCTATGAGTCATGAATGTTCTGAATGGCATCTAGAATAGTGAATTCTTTCCAGAAGTTTTCAATTAACTTTGTCTAGATTCAATAGATAAATCACTATACACGGCAGCTATAGTCTTATGAAGTGTATCTCTTGAAAGTCTAAATTACTCCTTGATCTGTGGGTTGCAGAATGGATTTTGTGTTAACAAGTATGAAAACAACATTAACCTTATTGCACATTTCCATCAGAGCTCTTGGGTGACCAGGTGTGTTGTTAACAAACAATACTGTTGTGAACGGAATCTGTTTTCCTGAGCAAAAGGTCTCAAAAATGGGTTTTAAATATTTAGTAAACATGTTTTAAACACAAGTGCAGTCATCCAACCTTTATTGTTCCATTTATATAGCATAGGCAGAGTAGATTTAGAATGCTTAAGAACCTAGGATTTTCAGAATGGTAAATGAGCATTGGTTTCAACTTAAAAGTCACCAGCTGCCTTAGCCCCTAATGAGAGAGTCAGCCTGTCCTTTGAAGCTATGAAGCCAGGTGTTGACTTCTTCTCTCTAGTCATGAACGTCCTAGATGGCGTCTTCCTCCAATACAAAGTTGTTTCGTTTATATTGAAAACACTGTTGTGTCGTGCANCAATGCAGGAGACCTAGGTTTGATCCCTGGGTCAGGAATATCCCCTGGAGAAGGAAATGGCAACCCACTCCAATATTCTTGCCTGGAGAATCCAATGGACGGAGGGGCCTGGCGGGCTACAGTCCATGGGGCGCAAAGAGTTAGACATGACTGAGTGACTTCACTTTCACTTTCCAGGTGTTTCTTGAGTTCCTACTTTTGCATTCCATTCCCCTATAATGAAAAGGCCATCTTTTTTGATTGTTAGTTCTAAAAGGTCTTGCAGGTCTTCAGAGAACCATTCAACTTCAGCTTTTTCAGCATTACTTGTCGTGGCTTAGACTTGGATTACAGTGATATTGAATGGTTTGCCTTGGAAATGAACAGAGATCATTCTGTTGTTTTTGATTTTGCATCCAAGTACTGCATTTCAGACTCTTTTGCTGACCGTGATGGCTACTCCATTTCTTCTGAGGGATTCCTGCCTGCAGTAGTAGATATAATGGTCATCTGAGTTAAATTCACCCATTCCAGTCCATTTTAGTTCTGATTCTGATTTCTAGAATGTCAATGTTCACTCTTGGCATCTCCTGTTTGACCACTTCCAATTTGCCTTGATTCATGGACCTAAGATTCCAGGTTCCTATGCCATATGGCTCTTTACAGTATTGGACTTTGCTTCTATCTCCATTCACATCCACAACTGGGTATTGTTTTTGCTTTGCCTCCATCCCTTCATTCTTTCTGGAGTTATTTCTCCACTGATCTCTAGTAGCATATTGGGCACCTAATAACCTGGGAAGTTTCTCTTTTGGTATCCTATCATTTTGCCTTTTCATACTGTTCATGGGGTTCTCAAGGCAAGAATACTGAAGTGGCTTGCCATTCCCTTCTCCCGTGGACCACGTTATGTCAGCCCTCTCCACCATGACCCGCCTGTCTTGGGTGGCCCCACAGGCATGGCTTGGTTTCACTGAGTTAGACAAGGCTGTGGTCCTAGTCTGATTAGATTGACTAGTTTTCTGTGAGAATGGTTTTAGTATGTCTGCCCTCTGATGCCCTCTTGCAATACCTACCATCTTACTTGGGTTTCTCTTACCTTGGGTTTGGGGTATCTCTTCAGGGCTGCTCCAGCAAAGCACAGCCGCTGCTCCTTACCTTGGATGAGGGGTATCTCCCTACCGCCACTGTTCCTGACCTTCAATGTGGGATAGCTCCTCTAGGCCAGGACTCTTAAAACCACAATAACATTATCTCAACTAAAATGTGCACAATTCCGTAATGTCAAATACCCAGACAAATTCTCCCCATTGTCTCTTAAGTTTCTTCTACAGTTGTGTTTGCTCAAATCAGAATACTACGTACCATTGACTACAAGTGTGGAGAAAAAGAAATGCTTGTACACACTGACCCTGAAAGAAGAGGGAGGGAGGCTTCTGCTCTAGAATCATGTGTGGCAGTAGAGACACACACTGGGCATCAGGGCTAAACAAGATTCCCAGCCTGTCTTCCTTAACAGTGGTCACGTCCTAGTTATGCTTTTTAATAAGCCAACTCCAGCATTGCAGTGTCCCCCAGAAAAGCTGTTTACAGAGCTGCATGCCTTATAGCTCTCCCTCACCCCTGAGTCTTCCATTGCTTTAGTTGACTTGTATAAATGTCAGGAAAGCAGGCAGACGTGTTACTCATTTGTCTTCCAAGCTCAGTACTCACCCTTATAAAATTGGTGTGTGTGTGTGTGTGTGTGNATGCTTAAGAACCTAGGATTTTCAGAATGGTAAATGAGCATTGGTTTCAACTTAAAGTCACCAGCTGCCTTAGCCCCTAATGAGAGAGTCAGCCTGTCCTTTGAAGCTATGAAGCCAGGTATTGACTTCTTCTCTCTAGTCATGAAAGTCCTAGATGGCGTCTTCCTCCAATACAAAGTTGTTTCGTTTATATTTAAAACACTGTTGTGTCGCGTAGCCACCTGCATTAATGACCTTAGCTGGGTCTTGACAGCTGCAGAAGCAACGGTTTCTGTGTCAGCACTTGCTGTCTGTCTGTATTTTCATGTTATGGACAACTCCTTTGCTTAAACTCCACGAATCAACCTCTTTTAGCTTAAGGGTTTTCTTCCACAGCTTCTCACCTGTCTCAGCCTTCAAAGAATTGAAGAGTCAGGGCCTTTGTCTGGATTAGACTTTGGCTTACGGGAATGTCATCTGGTTCGACCCTTTAGCAAGACCACCAAAACTTTCTCCATGTCTGTAATAAGGCTGTATTGCTTTTTTCTTTTTAATCATTCCTATATTCACTGAAGTAGCACTAATGTGTATATTTGTTGCAAGAAGCCTAGGCTTCAGTCTGTCTTGGCTATCCACATGCCTACTTCATTAAGCTTAATTATTTCTATTTTTTGATTTAAATTGAGGAATAAAAAACTTCCTTTCACTCAAATACTTAGAGGCCATTGTAGGGTTATTAATTGGTCTTATTTAAACATTGCTGCTTCTAAGGGAATAGGGAAGCCCAAGGAAAGGGTGAGAAATGAAGGAATGGCTAGTCAGTACATTTATCAATTATGTTTACTATCTTTATGTGGGTGTCGTTTGTGGTACTTCAAAACAATTACAATAGTAAAATGAAAGCTCAGTGATCACAGATCAGCATAACAAATATAATAATAAGGACAAAGTTAGAAATGTGAGAATTACCAAAATGTGTCACAGAGACACAAAGTGAGGAAATGCTATTGCAGAAATGGAGCTGATAGACGTGGGTTGCCACAAACTTTCAAGTTGTGAAAAAAACAGTATCTGCAAAGTGCAAACAGAGCAAAGAGCAACAAAATGAGATATGTTTGCACTGAAACTGTCTATAGTGGTTATGGAATTCTGGTTGGAGAGTGCAGTTGAGGGGGATTCTCTGGGAAGTAGGATAACGATAGCAAAGTGGAGTGTTGAAGGGTGAAATCAGTGGTGTGTCCCTGTAAGAAGGAAGTGTTTTTACATTAGAGTAGAAAAATAATGGTTAAAATTGGGAAAGAGAGAGGCAGAAAAAGATGATTTCTCCTCTTAGGCCTTTGCTTTGTGGGGTATGAAAGGATGGATAGCCTCTTCTCAATGGAGTTCTAGTGAAAATGGTATCATAAGAAGGTAACTCATGAAAGTAGATGGTATCACTCTAATGGCAGAAAGTGAAGAAGCACTAAAGAGCCTCTTGATGAAGATGAAAGAGGAGAGTAACAAAGCTGGCTTAAAACTCAACAGTCAAAAAATTAAGATCATGGCATCTGCTTCCATCACTTCACGGCAAACAGAAGGGGAAAAAGTGGAAGCAGTGACAGATTTTATGTCTTGGGCTCCAAAATTACTCTGGATGGTGACTGTAGCCATGAAATTAAAAGGCACTTGCTCCTTGGAAGGAAAGTTACGACAAAACTAGACAGCGTATTAAAAGGCAGAGACATGACTTTGCTGACAAAGGTCCATACAGTGAAAGCTATGATTTTTCCGGTAGTCATGTATGGATGTCAGAGCTAGACCGTAAATAAAGCTGAGTGCTGAAGAATTCGGAGGAGGCAACGGCACCCCACTCCAGTACTCTTGCCTGGAAATTCCCATGGATGGAGGAGCCTGGTAGGCTGCAGTCCATGGGGTCGCTGAGTCAGACACGACTGAGCGACTTCACTTTCTCTTTTTACTTTCATGCATTGGAGAAAGAAATGGCAACCCACGCCAGTGTTCTTGCCTGGAGAATCCCAGGGATGGCGGAGCCCAATGGGCTGCCATCTGTGGGGTCTCACAGAGTCAGACACAACTGAAGCGACTTAGCAGCAGTAGCAGCAGCAGCTGAAGAATTGATGCATTTGAACTGTGGTGCTGGAAAAACTCTGGAGAGTTTTGTAGTCTCCTTGGACTACAAGGAGATGAAACCAGTCAATCCTAAAGGAAATCAATCCTGAATATTCATTGGAAGGACTGATGCTGAAGCTCCAATACTTTGGCCACCTGACATGAAGAGCTGACTCATTGGAAAAGACCCTGATGCTGGGAAAGATTGAGGGCAAGAGGGAAGCAGAGGATGAGATGGTTAGATAGCATCACTGACTCAATGGACATGAGTTGGAACAAACTCCCCAGAGATGGTGAAGGACTGAGGAGCCTGGCAGGCTACAGCCTACAGGATCACAAAGAGTCAGACATGACTTAGCAACTGACCAACAACAACGAAAGTGAAGGCAGAGGTTGGGAGAAGCAACATCCACTGGAGGACACAGAAATAGAGAGGGTCTGCAGAGCTAGGTTTGGACTCATTGGAAAACATTCTGATGCTGGGAGGGATTGGGGGCAGGAGGAGAAGGGGACGACCGAAGATGAGATGGCTGGATGGCATCACGGACTCAATGGACGTGAGACTGAGTGAACTCCGAGAGATGGTAATGAACAGGGAGGCCTGGCGTGCTGCAGTTCATGGGGTCGCAAAGAGTCGGACACGACTGAGCGACTGAACTGAACTGAACTGAATAGAATCTTGAGCTACTTTAGACAAATAAGGAATTTCTTGATCTTATGAAATAAAAAGTCTAAGAAAAAGCATTCCAGGGGTGGTAAGGTAGTTTTATGAGATCATCAGGAAAGAATCATATTTCCTTCTTGAGACATTGTTCTTCGTATGTGGCTTTTGAACTTATGGTGCTAAGATGTCTTCTGTAATACCAGACATCATATTCTAGTTACAGAAGGAAGAAAAGAAGAAAGGCAAAAGTTGTGCCAGCCTGAGTTACTCTCTTTTAATAGCAAAACAATAGTTTTTCTGGAAATTCTGAAGTAAAATTGTTACTTGAAATAAACATCTTATTAGATTAAAATTATGTCAAATGACCACTCCTAGCTTTAAAAGAAGGCTGAAAAAATCAAAATTGTTTGATCTGGAGGCACACTGATATTCCAAGTAAAACTGATATTCTGTTAATAAGGAATGGGAGGTAACAGAATTTTGAATATGTAATAAATGAATGCCAGGGTATTCATGTATTACTATCTTATGTTCTAAAAGGTACTAAAGGAGGTTTTACAAAGATGTTAAAACCTTAGCAAAGTCTTTAAAACATCTTAGAGATAAAGCAAAAGAGAAATAAAAATAAGATCATATGATAGAGATGTAAGTGGGGTCCATTCACAAAATTGACTTCAAGCGTTCTAGCAGCCAATTCAAAAAGGAAAGCACCTTCAAAAGAAAAATCTTTAGAAAAAGATTTGTTTGGTTGGTTGGTGGGGGGAGCACTTCAAAAGGCATGGTAAAAGGGCTTGGATAAGGGGACAACCTCCAGAGGGAGAGCGATTTATTTGCAGAGAAAGTACCAAGCAGTGGCAGGACAGCAATACTTTAAAAGACAGAGTGTATACATTGGTGCAGGAGGGAGACCGTGGTTTGCAATTGTTAGACAGATCGAAAATGGCAAGATAAGAAGCATTCTAGGGTTAATCAGCTTTGAGGTTGAGAACTGCCCCAGGCTAAGTCCTCTAATGGTGTCAGACTTGATGAGGCTATACTCCTTAAAGTTTGGGTCTTTGCTCATGTTCTCATTAGAACAGTGCGTGGTCTGTGTTGTGAGCTCCTCAGGGAAGATTCAGCTGGATGAGAGTGACAGGGTTCCTGAAGTGTTCTCTTGGTAAGTGAGATGGAGGTGGAAATCTGTGTCAGTTCCAAGGATCTCACCATATAGTTTGGGCCCACTGTGACTTGAAAGCTATTGTTTGCATGTAAAGAAATGCAAACTCTCTTCAATGTGCAAGTAGTACTCACATCCCTGAAGCTGCTTCTCCACAAAGTGGGTCCTCAGCACCACTTCCATATGTGGTAATAACAGAGGAATGATTGACACTAAGACATGATTATGGTTAGATCATTTATGTGTGTGTATTTTTTCAACATCTGCTGTATATTCTAAATGAATAAGGATCTTGTTTTTTAAATTCCTAGCATCTAGGACAATACCTAGTTAAAAACAACAATAAACACAACTTAACAAATAAAACATTTAGTTCTTTGTAACTTTTGTATCTTTTATTTGCTTCTCAGAGTATTTTAAAAAACATCATTATGGGAAATTCTGGATGAAGCCATAAAAGCTTATTATAGAAATTAATTTTCAAAACACCTGGTGCAAAGGCTGTTTCCATAGCTAAGTAATTTGGAACGTCAGGTTTTCTTTTGGCAAACAAATAAAATTTAAAAATCTGATATTAGAATTTTAGAAAACAAATAATTCTGTGGACGTACTGCTGATCTAGTTGTTATGTAAGTACAGGGAGACATTAGAAATTCTTTGTTGAAGTGTCTTTCTTTTCAGGTCTTTCCTGACTCTCCATACTAGCCATGCTACTGTCCATCGCATCTGAAATCCATTTTCTTGTCTAAATATTCCTCATAAATTCAGCAATAATATATGAAAAAATGTTAATTAAGTATGTGCTATGCTTAATTAATCAGTCGTGTCCGACTCTTTGTGACCCCATGGCCTATAGCCCACCCGGCTCCTCTGTTCCTGGGGATTCTCTAGGCAAGAACACGTGCCTGCAGTGGGTTGCCATGCCCCCCTCTAACTAAGGATATTATTCTTTTAAGATTTTAGCTCAATGGTGTGGGGGTTCCTCAAAAAATTAAACATAGAATTACCATGATTCAACAATTTCACTTCTGGGGATATTCCCAAATAACTGAAAGTAGCGATTTGAACAGATATTTGTACATTCAGATTCACAGCAGCATTATCCACAACAGCCAAAAGAAGGAAGTAATCTGAGTGTCTGTCAACAGACAAATGGAATTTAAAAATGTAATGTGTGTGTGTGTGTGTGTGTGTGCTCAGTTGTCTGACTCTGTGACCCCACGGACTGTAGTCCACCATGTTCCTCTATCCTTGGGATTTTCCAGGCAAGAATGCTGGAGTGGGTTGCCATTCTCTCATCCAGGGCCTCTTCCCAACCCAGGGATCAAACCTATGTCTCCTGCATTGGCAAGCAGATTCCTTACCACTGAACCACCTGGGAAGCCAGTAATATGTATATTTCAGTCTTAAAAAGGACTTTCCTGGTGGTCCAGTGATAGGAATCAGCCTGCCAGTGAAGGGGTCATGGAATCAATCCCTGGTCCCAGAAGATTCCACGGGGCAACTAAGCCCATGGGCCACAACTGCTGAAGTCCAGCTCTAGAGCCCATCCTCTGCAACAAGACAAGCCTGTGTACCACAGCAAAGAGCAGCTTCTGCAAGTCCCAAGCGGAGAAAAGCTGGTGAGAAGATACAAAGCCCCGGCACAGCGAAAAATAAACAAATTGATTACTTTAAAGTGGGGAAAAAGGAAGGAAATTCTGACATATGCTACAACATGGATAAGCCTTGAAAACATTAAGCTAAGTAAAATAAGCCACAAAAGGGCACACTGCCCTCACAAAAGGGCAGTTAGACAGTGTGATTCCACTTACAGGAAGTACCTAGAGTAGTCAAATGCAGAGACAGAAAGTGGAACAGTGGTTGCCAGAGGCTGGGTGGGAGGCAGGGGGGAAAGGGGAGTTATTATTTATTGGTACAGACTTTCAGTCTAGAAAAATGATAAAGTTCTGGAGGTAGATGGTAGTGACGGTTGCACAAGATGGTTAATGTACCTAATGTTACTGAACTTAAAAATGATTAAAATGGTAAATTTTATGTTATGTATATTTTACCACAATAAATCAATAAGACTTTACCTGATGTAAAATATAAATGGTTACAAAAATCAAAGAAAAAAAACCCACCGTTTTAATAATAATAGGATAACTAAAACAATAAATAAAAAGTGACCATAGCTTTGTGTCACTAAAGCTTAATAGCTGAGAGTAATCTATTACAACATAAAATCACCTGGCAACAATCGCTACAGAAAAAGCTTCATTTTAAATATCTGTATTAGGTTAGCTAAAATACGACAAAGTCAAATTTTATTTAAAAGACTTGAAAGATTTGTTGTAGAAATTTAGAATCAGATAGTTGCATCCCAAAGTAACCACACATGTTAAGATGTCAGGGCTTGCCAATTAATCTGTAGATTCATTCACCCTCATCCCAATAAAAATCTCAGCAGGATTTCTTGTAGATACGAGCAAGTTGATTCCAGAATTTTTATATAAAGGCAAAGGAGCTAGGATAGCCAGAACAATTTTGAAAAAGAAGTTGGAGGACTCTACCTGATTTCAAGATTTACTATAAATTCATAGTAATCAAGATAGCATGGTTTTGGCTAAAGGATAGACATATAGATCAATGGAATATAAAGGGTACATAATTAAATCCTCAAAGATATGGTCAATTAATTTTTGAAAGTGGTACAAAGGCAATTCAATGGAGAAAGGTTAGTTTGTTTTCAACAAATTGTGCTAGAAAAGTTGAATCCACATGTAAAATATAAATTTGATTCATATTTCACATTTTATATAAAATTTTGCTTAAAATGGATCATAGTCCAAAAGTAAAAATTTAAGCCATTAGAGGAATGCATAGGAGGAAATCTTTGTGACACTGGGTTAGACAAACAGTTCTTATGTATAACATTCAGATCATAGTCCTTAAAAAATTTATATATTGGATTTCAACAAAATTAAAAATTCTTTACTTCTGAAAAACCTCAAAGGAAATGAAAGATAAACAACAGACTGGAAGAAAATATTTGCAATTTACATACCTGACAAAGAACTTGTAAACAGAACATAACAAGAGCTCTTTAAACCCAACGTACATGTACAACGTACAGGTGTGTCTGACTCTGTGACCTCACGAACTGTAGTCTATCAGGCTTCTCTGTCCATAGCACTTTTCAGGCAAGAATACTGGAGTGGATTGCCATGTCCTCTTTTAGGGGATCTTTCCGACCCAGGGATCAAACTCACACTTTTGTGTCTCTGGCATTGTCAGGCGGATTCTTTACCACTGTGCTACCTGGGAAATCAAAAAAATACATATCTGTCTATATATTGTATGTATATGCATGCTTTACACATAGAATAAGATTTTTGCCACCAAGAACAAATTTTCATAAAAAAAAAACAAACAGTCTACGCAATGAAAGGTTTACAGTATTAAAACTTAAAAAAAAAAATAAGTGGGGAGAAGAAATAATATACTTAGCACTTCTTTATGGAGATTATTTCCAAAATAGCTCAACTATTCAGTTGTATAAAAATTAATTTTTCCTGAAGTAGGTACTATTCTCCCTTATAGGCAGTCCTTGCCTTGCATGGGTGGTAGTGTCAATTAAAAAACTTTAATAATTAATGGAGAAAATTATTATTGTTCTGTGACCCTGGAAAAAACTTGCCAAAATATTAAAAAGTGTCAGTTATAAATGTTAAAGGAAATGAAAAAAATTGTACCTTAGTACACTGTAGTTTAAAATATCACAAACACTGAAAGCTAAAGTGTTATTTCATTGTAAAAAACTAATCAAAAGTAATGGTATTTGCCTTTTTGTCAAGTAACTCACAACACTGGGTAAACACTTTTTATATCCCACTGTAAACTGTCATACATTAAGTTTAGATTAGCTTCCGCTTAAAGACAATAATTAGATACAACAGAATATTATTCAGTCATAAAAAGGAATGAAATTTTGATATATGGTACAACATGGATGGACTTTAAAACACTATGCTTAGAGAAATAATCCAGACACAGAAGGACAAACATTCATTTATATGAAGCCCTTAGAATAAGAAAATTAACAGAGACAAAAAGAAGAATAAAGGTTACTAGGGACTAGGGGGAACAAGGAGAACAGGGGTGTTAGTGTTTAATGGATACACAACTTTTGTTGGGGATGTCAGGTTGGTTTGCTTCTCTTCCTTGGTTCTTGTCTCAACACTACAAAAATTTGGGATGATAAGACTATAAGGTTTAAAACAACACACAAGTTACAGCTCAGTTCAGTTCAGTTCAAGCACACAGATCTTTTCTTAGACAGACATTCCCAAGACATGGGAGCAGGCTGACCCCAAAGAAGTTGTCCTCCTCCCAATCCCTCTTGGCTTTCACCCTTTTATACTTTCCATCTCCTTTTTTCGGTTGTGCCCTGTGTACAATAGGGCTTGTACTCACCACCAGTCAAGAAAGGGGATGCAAATGGTCATATGTTCAAGGCCAACTGAAAATTGCTAGTTATATAACAGGCTCTGTGTCTATGTCTTCCCATGATTCAGTCTGTTATAATCAGATCTACATATGTGTAGAATATTTATGAACATTTAAAGTATGCAGGTCAGGAAGCAACAGCTGGAACTGGACATGGGACAACAGACTGGTTCCAAATAGGAAAAGGAGTATGTCAAGGCTGTATATTGTCACCCTGCTTATTTAACTTATATGCAGAGTATATCATGAGAAATGCTGGGCTGGATGAAGCACAAGCTGGAATCAAGATAGCTGGGAGAAATATCAATAACCTCAGATATGCAGATGCCACCAACCTTATAGCAAAAAGTGAAGAACTAAAAAGCCTCTTGATGAAAGTGAAAGAGGAGCTTGAAAAAGTTGTCTTAAAGCTCAACATTCAGAAAACTAAGATCATGGCATCTGGTCCCATCACTTCATGGCAAATAGACGGGGAAACAGTGGAAACAGTGGCTGTCTTTATTTTGGAGGGCTCCAAAATCACTGCAGATGGTAACTGCAGCCATGAAATTAAAAGATGCTTGCTTCTTGGAAGGAAAGTTATGACCAACCAACAACACATTAAAAAGCAGAGACATTACTTTGCCAGCAATGGTCCGTCTAGTCAAGGCTATGGTTTTCCAGTAGTCATGTATGGACGTGAGAGTTGGATTGTAAAGAAAGCTGAGTGCTAAAGAACTGATGCTTTTGAACTGTGGTGTTGGAGAAGACTCTTGAGAGCCCCTTGGACTGCAAGGAGATCCACCCAGTCCATCCTAAAGGAGATCAGCCCTGGGTGTTCATTGGAAAGACTGATGATGAAGCTGAAACTCCAGCTCTTTGGCCACCTGATGCGAAGAGGTGACTCATTTGAAAAGACTCTGAAGCTGGGAAAGATTGAGGGCAGGAGGAGAAGGGGACGACAGAGGATGAGATGGTTGGATGGCATCACCGACTCAATGGACATGAGTTTGGGTAAACTCCGGGAGTTGGTGATGGACAGGGAGGCCTGGCGAGCTGCAGTCCATGGGGTCACAAAGAGTCGGACATGACTGAGGGAGGGACTGAACTGAACTAAATTGGCTCCTAGCTGCCTAAGACACTTGATGAAACCCCTGTGGTTAGTTTGTATCCGCTGTGTCCTTAGAATGTATGTGCTAGAGTTAGAGAAGACCCTGTGGTTAGTTTGCAGTATATCTGTGAGCTCTCCTGGATATGTCTTGTGATTTAGAGATCAGCTTGCATCCTTTTCAGATAGACCACAATTCCTTGCTCATGCCTAACTTTTTACTAACAGGGAGAGTGAAAAACTTCTGGATATAGATAATGGTGATGGTTATACAACATTGTGATTGTATTTAATACCAGTAAATTATATAATTGTGAATGGCTTAAAAAGTTAAATATTATATATATTTAACAAAAAATTTGAAAAGCTTAATAATAAGAAATAACTGCATTTAAAAAATGAGCAAAATTTTGAACAGACACTTAACCAAAGAAGTGTAAATGCCTAATAAGTCCACGAAAAAAGTGCTCAACATTGTTTATCATAACGGAAATACAAATTGAAAACAATGAGACGCTGTTGTATACTCAAAAGAATTGCTGTAGTTAAAAAAAAAAAAAAGACTGATAATACCAAGTGCTGATGTATATTTGGAGCACCTAGAACTCTCATACATAGCTGGTGAGAATGTAAAATGGCACAGAACTTTGAGAAGATGTTTGGCAGTTTCTAATAAATTTGAACATAAAATGCCATGTGACCCAGCAATCCCAGTCTTAAGTATTTACTCAAGAGCAATAAAAATTTATACTCACAGAAAACCTTGTATGCAAATGTTTATAGCAGGATTATTCATAATCACCAGACTTGGAAATAACTCAATGTCCTTATACTAGAGAATGGGTAAACAACTCGGGAATTCTACTCAGCAAAACAAGGAACAAAAAGTATTGACACAAAGAACAGCACTGATGAATCTCAAACTCGTTATTCTAAGTGAAAGAAGCTGGACTGGAAAAGCTACATACATCTGTCTGTACAATCCCATCTCTACAACATGCTAGAAAAGGTTAGAGAAGGTGGAGAACAGATCAGTAACTGCCAGGAATTAGAGGATGAGGATAAGTTTGATTATATAGGGACTGAATGAAGGAAAGTTTTCGGCCATGAAACTGTTAACTACATCTTGCCTACTTGGAGTTAGGTGACTCTATGTATTAGTCAAAACTCAAAATAGAGTGAATTTTATTGTATGAAACTGAAACACAATTTTTTTTAAGAAAAAACACATATTTAATAATGAAAAGTATAGTTAATTTAATAATCCTGGAGGGGAGAGAGTGGCCAAGATGGCAGAGTCCTGATCTCTGATCAGGAAGACCCTGATCTCAGGTCCTCCCATAGCACACCAAAATTACATCTATTTCCAGAGCAACTATGGCTCATAAAAATTGGAAGACTATCGGAAAAAGTCTGCTACAACTAAACGTATAAAGAAGGAACAAAAGCAAGATGAATGGGAGGAGTGGAGATACAGCACCATCAATTTCATACCCCCAGGTATACAACCCACAAACTGAAGGACAATTACAATTTCAGGGGTTCTCCCCAAGGAGAAAGAGGTCAGAGCCCCACATCAATCTCCCTAGCCTGGGATTCTGCACCATGAAGACAAACCCCTAGGACTTTGAAGGCCAGCAGGACTTACATTCAAGAGAGATAGAGGGTTGTGGGAAATAAAGACTCCACTCTTAAAGGGTGTGTACAAATTCACATGATCTGAGATGTAGAGCAGAGGCAGTACTTTGAAAGGAACCTTGGTCAGATAAACTTGTTGATATTGGAGATACTGTTATTGATATCAGAGAGTATCACAGAGTCAGGAGATAACTGGGACTCGCCTTGGGGACACAGATGCTGGCAGCAGCCATTGCGAGAAACATCCCACCATTGGGCTTCCCAGCTGGTGCAGTGGTAAGAAGCCATCTGCCAAAGCAGGACACTCAGGAGATGTGGGTTCCATCTCTAGGTCAGGAAGATGCCCTAGAGAAGGAAAAGTACCCACTCCAGTACTCTTGTCTGGAAAATTCCATGGACAGAGGACACTGGCAGGTTACAGTCCAGTGGACTGCAAAGAGCCAGACACAACTGACCACACACACACATCCTACCATCAGGACACTGGTGGCGGGAAGAGCCATTTTGGGATTTACTCTTTGCTTATTAGTGCTGGAACCTGGCCCCAGCTAGTCAGAACTAGTCTTGGAACACCCACAAGCCAAGCAGCTAGTGGGGAGGGACACAGCCATACTCAGCAGCAGGCCAGCTGCTTTAGGACCTCCTGAGTCCCCAGTTGCCCCGGGGACCCGATCTTATCGCCCAGAGGGCCCAGGATCTGGTGCCACCCACCAGTGGGCTAGCACTAGCCCTTGGACCCAGGCATCATAACCAGCCATCTAACAGAGCACTGCCCACCTGAAAGATAACAACAGCAGTAGATTAAAATGAAACAGAGGAATGGATCAGTGACCTGGAAGATAGAACAGTGGAAAGCACTCAAGATGAGCAGGAAAAAGAATTTAAAAAATGAGGACAGTTTAAGAAACCTTTCAGACAACATCAAGCATAACATTCATATTATCGGGGTCCCAGAAAGAGAAGAGAGGGAGAAAGCAATAGAGATCATATTTGAGGATATACCAGCTGAAAAGGTCTCTAACCTAGGAAAAGTATTAGACATCCAGGTACAGGAAACACAGAGAGTCCCAAAAAGGATACAGCTAAAGAGGACCACACCAAGACATGCTGCAATTAAAATGGCAAAAATGAAAAATAAAGAGAGAATTAAAATTTGCAAGGGAAAAGCAGGTACTTCCCAGGTGGTGCAGCAGTAAAGAATCCGCCTGTCAATGCAGGAAATGAAAGAGACTTGGGTTCCATTCTTAGGTCAAGAAGATCCCCTGAAGTAGGAAAAGTCTGCCTATTCCAGTATTTTTGCCTTGAAAATTCCATGGAGAGGAGCCTGGCGAGCTATAGTTCATGTGGTCACAAAGTGTCAGACATGATCACGCATGGATGCAAACAAGGGAAAAGCAACAAGTTATGTACAAGGAAATCCCTATAAACCTATGGGATTTTTTTCAGAAAAAAGTCTGCAGGCCAGAAGGGAGTGGCGTAAAGGTAAAAATCTACAACCAAAAATACTCTACCCAGCAAGGTTATGATTCAGATTTGAAGGAGATGAAAAGTTTTACAAACAAGCAAAATCTAAAAGAGTTTAGCACCACAAATCTGGCTTTTTGAAAAATGTTAAAAGAACTTCTCTAAGTGGAAATATGAAATATATTTCATATTTCACACTAGAAATATGAAAATTAGGAAAGGAAAAAACCTCACTAGTAAAGGCAAATACACAGTAAAGGTAGTAGATCAATCATGTACAAAACTAGAAGGAAGGTAAAAAGACAAAATTAGTAAAAAACATCTATATCTACAATAAGTATTTAAGAGAGACACAAACTAAAAATATGTAAAATACGTTAAAAGCAGTTCAAAACAGTTAACACCTATCTTTCTCAAAATGTTTCAAAATTTTCAGAGGAATAAATGCTTCCAAACTCATTCTGTGTGGACAGCATCAACCTGATACCCAAACCAGACAAAGATAACACACAGAAAAGAAAATACAGACCAATAAGACTGATGAACATAGACGTAAAAATTCTCAGCAAAGTCTTAACAAACTGTTTTCAATATACAGCAAAAGAGTCATATACTAAAATCAAGTGGGGTTTATCCAATGGTTGCAACGATGGATCAATATCTGCCGATCAATCACGTGATATAGCATATTAACAAATTTAAGAATAAAAATTATATGATCATTTTAATACATTTAGAGGAAGCATTTGACAAAATTCAACATCCATTTATGATGAAAACTCTCAACAAAGTGGGGAACATACTTCAATATAACAAAGATCATTTAAGACAAACCCCCAGCTGACATATACTTAATGGTGAAAGCTGAAAGCATTTCCTCTAAGACCAGGGAATAAGACAAGAATGCCTATTCTCACTACTTTTATTCAACATAGTTTTGAAAGTCTTAGCCATGACAGTCAGACAAGAAAAATAAAAGGAAGCTAAATTGGAAAGGAAGAAGGAAGACTGTCACTGTTTGAAGTGATATTATACATGGAAAATTCTAGTGATGCCATCAAAAACTGCTGGAACTCCTCAAGGAATCTGGTAAAGTTTCAGGTTACAAAGTCAATATATAGAAATGTGTTGTGCTTCTATGCACTAACAATGAACTATCAGAAAGAGAAATTAAGAAAATCATTTAATTTACAACTACATTGAAAAGAATAAAATACATAAGATTAAGTCTATCTAAAGAGGTAAAAGACCTGCAACTCAGAAAACTATAAGAAGTTGATGAAGGTTGACACATCAACTGTGTCAAACTGAAGATGACACAAACAGATAGGAAGATATACTGTGTTCATGGACTGGAAGAGTTAATATTGTTAAGATATTTACTATACTACTCAGAGCAATCTACAGATTCAGTGCAATCTCTATCAAAATATTTTTGGCATATTTTGTAGAACTAGAACAAATAATTCTAAAATTTGTACAGAAACACAAAAGACCCTGAATAGGCAAAACAATCTTGAGAAAAAAAAGTGGGAGACAGTATGCTCTTGGATTTTAAAATATACTAAAAGGCAAAAGTAATCAAAACAGTATGGTATTGGCACAAAACAAACACTGGCACAAAAACGAACAAGCTCATTAGAGCTCAGAAATTAACCCACATTTACACGGACAATTAATCTACAACAAAGGAGCAAGTATATACAATAGAGAAAAGATACCCTCCTTAGTAAATAGTGCTGGGAAAACTGCACAGCTACATGCAAAAGAATCAATCTGGATTGCTTTTTCACACCACACATGAGTTCACTCCAAATGAATTAGAGACTTAAAGGTAAGGCCTGAAGCCTTAAGATTTCTAGAGGGAAATATAGGGAGTAAAATCTTTGATATTGGTCTTAGCAAAAATATTTTTTGGATATACTTTCTGAGACAAGAGAACAAAAGCAAAAATAAACAAATGGGACTGCATCAAACTAAAAAGCCTGTTTCACAGCAAAGGAAACTATTAACGAAACAGAAAGGCCACCTACTGCATGGG
This sequence comes from Neotragus pygmaeus, assembly GCA_006410875.1. Taxonomy (NCBI): domain Eukaryota; kingdom Metazoa; phylum Chordata; class Mammalia; order Artiodactyla; family Bovidae; genus Neotragus; species Neotragus pygmaeus. The sequence goes on from SJYV01019664.1 coordinate 1,476,099, forward strand.
AGAAGATATTTGCAAATGATATATTTGATAAAGGGCTAATATCCAAAATATACAAAGAACATATACAACTCAACATCAAAAAGCCAACCCAACTAAAAAACAGCCAGAGGATATGAATAAACTTTTTTTTCCAAAGAAGACATACAGATGGTCAACAAACACATGAAAAGATACTCAATATGATTCATCAGGGAAATGCAAATCAAAACCACAAATATCATGGCACATCTATCAGAATGACTATTATCAAAAAGACAACAAATAAGTGTTAGCAAGGATGTAGAAAAAGGACATCTTTGTGCACAGTTGGTGGAAATGTAAATTAGTGTAGCCATTATGAAAAATACTAAAGATATTTCTCAAAAGATTAAAAATAGAATTACTATATGATCTAGCAATTCCATGCCTGCCTATTTCCCCAGAAAAAAAAAGAAAACCAATTCAAAAAGATATCTCATCCCAATATTCACAGCAGCATTATTTACATTAGTCAAGATGTAGAAGAAAAGGAAGTATCCACAACAAATCAATGGATAAATATGTAAATTATCTATCTATCTACACACACACAAACACACACATATACACACACACACAATGGACTTGTCGGTCAGTCGCTTGGTCATTTCAAACTCTGTGATCTCATGGACTGCAGCATGCTGGGCTTCCCTATCCTTCACTATCTCCTGGAGTTTGCTCAGATTTATGTCCATTGAGTCGGTGATGCCATCCAACCATCTCATCCTCTGTCACCCCCTTCTCCTTCTGCCCTCAATCTTTTCCAGCATCAGGGTCTTTTCCAAAGAGTCGGCTTTTCGCATCAGGGGGCCAAAGTATTGGAGCTTCAGCTTTAGCATTGGTTCCTCCAATGAATATTCAGGGTTGATTTCCTTTAGGATTGACTGGTTTGATCTCCTTCCTATCCCAGGAAGAGTTTTGCAGACTCTCAAGAGTCTTCTCCAGCTCTACAGTTCACAAGCATCAGTTCTTCAGCACTCAGCCTTCTGAATGGTCCAACTCTCACATTTGTACTTATTCAGAAAACGAAGATCATGGCATCCAGTCCCATCACTTCATGAGAAATAGATGGGGAAACAGTGGAAACAGTGTCAGACTTTATTTTGGGGGGCTCCAAAATCATGCAGATGGTGACTGCAGCCATGAAATTAGAAGACGCTTACTCCTTGGAAGAAAAGTTATGACNGGGAGATGGTGATGGACAGGGAGGCCTGGCATGCTGCAATTCATGGAGTCGCAAAGAGTCGGACATGACTGAGGGACTGAACTGAACTGAACTGGAAAAACCATAGCTTTGACCATAATCCGCCATAAAAAGAAGCCTAGTCATTTAAAACAACATGGATGGACCTGTAGGGTGGGTATTATGCCAAGTGAAATAAGTGAGACAGAGAAAGAAAAATACGGTATGATTTCACTTACATGTGGAATCTAAAAAACAAAATGGATGAACAAACATAACCAAATAGCAACAGACTCACTGATACAGAGAACAAACAGGCAGTTGCCAGAGAAGAGGGCAGTGGAGGGAGAAGAAAAATAGGTGAGAGAGATTGAGAGGTACAAACTTTCATATATAAAGTAAATAAAATGTACAGGCTTCCCTGGTGACTCAGATGGCAAAGGGTCTGCATGCAATGTAGGAGATCCAGGTTCAGTCCCTGGGTCAGGAAGATCCCCTGGAGAAGGAAATTGCAACCCATTCCAGTATTCTTGCCTGGAACATCCCATGGACAGAGGAGCCTGGTGGGCTATATTCTACAGGGTCACAAAGAGTCGGACACAACTGAGTGACTAAACACACACAGGTATGCAATGTACAGTGTGGGGAATACAGTGAATAATTAAATAACATTTTTGTTTGGAGATAGATGGTAACTAGACTTATCATGCTGTTAATTTTGAAATGTATAGAAATATCAAATCACTAAGTTGTATACCAGTATTAACAGTGTTGTAGGTCAGTCATACTTCTAAAACAAACAAGCAAAAAACTCATAGGAAAAAAGATCATATTTGTGTTTACCAGAGGTTGGAGGGGTAGAGGGAGGCAGAATTGGAAGGCTGTCAAAAGGTACAAACATTCAGTTACAAGATAAACAATACTAGGAATGTAATGTACAACATAATTAACCCTGCTGTATATTTACGTGAAAGTTGTTAGCGTAAATCCTAAGAGTTCTCATTACAAGGAATAAAGCTTTTCTATTTGTTTAATTTTGCATCTACATAACATGATGAATTTTCACGTAATTTATTGAGATAATCATTTCATGCTATATGTAAGTCAAATCATTTGGCTGTACACCTTAAACTTATAGTGCTGTATGTCAATTATGTTTCAATAAAACTTGAGGAAAAAGTAATCCTGCAGATCGATTGAGGTGATTAGTGAAACACTGAATATATGATCAAGATACATAAACATATCAACACAAATACTGCACCATTTGTGAGATGTGCTAATTAATGTAAACCTTTTACCAGGCATGATAATGACAAAGTGATTTTGCAATATTTTGCACCAAAAATTGTCTTTCAAACATACGTTGGTAAATGGACCACTATATTTTACTGTGATGATAAATCCAAGCCATATTTTAAAGAATACAATAGAATTAACTCCTATATTACATGCTAATAGACAATAACAGATGAACAAATTTTGCCAACAAATGAGTCATTCTGCTATCTGATAAAACTGAAAAGGCAGTGGGAAAAAAGTCTTGCTATCTAAAAACATCAGAGACATTTATCTGGGGGCGAGGGGTGCCTCTACCAGGGGAGCTAAAAGCAAATGTGGAAACTCAAAACCATCAAAGTAAAGCTGCTTATCCTCCTAGCAACTGGCATGACATCATATACATGAAATCTTACTTGGACATCTTATCACACAGAAATGCTTTGATGTCAGTTTAGAATCAAGGATTCTATATGCTTCTTAAGTAATCAGAGGTTTCTATCTTCATAAACTGTTACAAAGTTCTTTTGTTAAAACAAGATTGCTTTTTTAAAATGATGACATCTAGCATTTGTAAATGTATTAACTGTAGGAAGAACATATATGTGTGTTTGAAATGAGGATATAACTGAGGATATGTATATACGTATCCTCAGTTAAACTTAAAATTTATGCTTGGAAGGACTTTAGAAACTTTCAAACCTATAAAATTCTGTTATTTCAAAGTAGTTCATGAGTTTTATAGCAATTTAGTCATGGAAATACATATCATGATAAACATTCCAATTAACTTTGGTAATTTTTCTCCATAATAATAAGAAATTATAGGATTTGTAGAGACCAAGTGTTTAGGCAGCTGCTACCAACAGTGAGAGGTATTTTGAGCTATGGACTTGATTCAAATAACAACTAAGACTCCATGTGTGGATGGAATGCTGGAATTCTATACCTGGAAGGGGCATGAGAGATTTTTGAGTACAGTCCTCTCATTTTACTAGTAAGAAAACTGAGGACAAGAGAAGCCTAATGATAGATAATTTGACTTATATTTAGATACCAACAAACAGCTAGATAAAAAGCAGTTCCAGTGTAGGAAAACCAGAACCGAGTCAAATATCTTACAGCCTTCAGCTGATTGTATACTTTTCTCCTTGTTTTAATCCAAAAGAGGGATAATTTTTATTATCTATCAACTTCTAGTTGCTTGGAAGGGCACAGGGAACCCTGAACAGAAGAAATCCTGGTGTTTGACCTGGTTAACACACAGGGNGCCTTCAGCTGATTGTATACTTTTCTCCTTGTTTTAATCCAAAAGAGGGATAATTTTTATTATCTATCAACTTCTAGTTGCTTGGAAGGGCACAGGGAACCCTGAACAGAAGAAATCCTGGTGTTTGACCTGGTTAACACACAGGGGTCTTCAGTGAGTCCAGGGAGGACAGACTGCCTGAAAATTTACCAAGTTGTTAGGGCTGTCAAGCCTCACTGGCTTTCAGGGCAAAGGCTGATGGTCAAAGGAAATGTTCTTATGTCTGTAAAGTTCTCAGCACAGAACGTCACATATATCAACCCATAGTAATTCTATGAGGCAAGTATTAGCATAATTCCCATTTTATAGATGAGGAAACTCAGGTACAAAAAGGTTAAATAACTTGTCCAATGTTATGCAGGCAGCAGTAAATTGTAGAGCTGGGATAAGCAACTATTAGTCTGGCTCTAGCCATTCTGCTAAGGTACCTCAAAAGAATATTAATAGCATTCTTTCTAAGAGGGTTTCTCTGGTGGCTCAGACAGTGAAGAATCTCAGTCCGTGAGTCAGGAAGATCGCCTGGAGAAAGGAATGGCTACTCACTCCAGTATTCTTGCCTGCAGAATTCCATGGACAGAGGAGCCTTGTGGGCTACAATCCATAGGGTTACAAAGACCTGGACACAACTGAGTGACTAACATATACACATAAATCCTTTCTAAGGGACTGTCAACAATCGACTTGTTTAATCTGTATTATAATCCTATAAATATCTAATATTATTAACTCTACTTCATAAATGTAAAAACTAGGGGATAGGTTAGGTAAATTTAAGGTAACACAGCTACTGAATTTCAAAGCCAGAATTTGAATCCAAGCAAACTGGCTGGATAGATAATGTCATTAATTGTTGGTTAAGCAAACGGTTTTGTTTTGCTTATTGCCAACATTTATTCACATTAAAATTTGAAAATATATTTAATCTTCCCTGGTGGTAGAGTGGTTAAGAATTCACCTGCCAATGCAGGGGACATGGGTTTTATCATGGGTCTGGGAAGATTCCACATGCCACGGAGCAACTAAGCACACACGTCACAACTATTGAGTCAGTGTGCCGCAACTACCAGAGCTCACGGGCCGAAAGTCTGTGCTCTGAAAAGAGAGAAGCCGCCACAATGAGAAGCACGCAGGCCACAAAGAAGAGTGCCCCTGCTCATTGCAACCAGAGAAAGCCTACAGCAGTGAAGACTCAGTGTAACCAAAAAATATTTTAAAAATATACATTTAATCTGAGAAATGTCAAGCAAGATAACTTCTAAAATATATTACTTAAATATATTACCGACATACTTTTTTTTCAAGAAGATAATGTGCTAGTGAAATGTACTATTTAAGTGGCAATGTGTTTGTGCTGCAAGAAATCCTTGCAAGAATGGCTGGAGTTTTATTCATACTATTGCAAAAACTAATGCTAATTCATTTTCTTATGAAGCTATATGTGACAACAAATTGAAAATTCTCCTTAAACATGTCTCTAAGATTATATCTCAGGGAAATATTACTTTCACCAGTAATGTTTCAGTTATGTTTATGTTATTGGCAGAGAGATTTGGGGTACTTAATAAAATTTTCAGATACGTTACAGTAGACTTCTTTGGGTCAAAGATGTTAATAAAACATAGTTAAAATATATTTGACTTTATACTAGAGTTTCTAAGTGTAGCTCTATAATTACTGTATTTTATATGGAAATTCTATAAAATTATATAATATATAATTGAGGATGAAATCTTTACAACTGTGGAGTTTATTACCATGATCCTTTTTATAATAAATGCAATGCCATTAATTTGCTTGGCTATTGGATATGCACATGGAGTGGCTTTCCTTGCACTCCTCTCATATTGAAGGTAAAGATGTGTGAGGGCACGTAAGAGAGTTAGTGATGTAGGATGACTGCAGCTGGGCTTCCCTAATGGCTTAGACGGTAAAGAATCTGCCTACAAATGCAGGAGACCCAGGTTTGATCCCCTGGGGAAGTGAATGGCTACCCACTCCAGTACTCTTGTCTGGTGAATCCCATGGACAGGGGAGCCTGGTGGGCGACAATCCATGGGGTTGCAAAGAGTTGGACACAACTGAGCAACTAACCATGCATGCACATATGACTGCAGTTAACAAAGAGTATGTCAGTTTTGAACCCTCTGATTTCTAGGAATATCAAATTTACGTTCTTCTCAACAGCTATTCCAACCATACCATATTAAATATTCTCATAGACTGTGAAAGTGAAAAATAAAAGTCACTTAGTCATGTCTGACTCTTTGTGACCCCATGGACTAGTCCATGGAATGCTCCAGGCCAGAATACTGGAGTAGGTAGCTTTTCCCTTCTCCAGGGGATCTTCCCAACCCAGGGATCGAACCCAGGTCTCCTGCATTGCAGGTAAATTCTTTACCAGCTGAGCCACAGGTGAAGGCCAAGAATACTGGAGTGGGTAGCCTATCCCTTCTCCAGTGGATCTTCCTGACCCAGGAATCAAACTGGGGTCACCTGCACTGCAGGTGGATTCTTTACCAGCTGAGCTATGAGGGAAATTTTTCATAGGCTATAAATTTTTCCAAAAAATTTCAGTAAGATCAGTAAGGATAAATATAAAAAAATCTATCCCAGAGTCTTGTGTTAAAAACTTAAATGGCACTAATAGAATTGATAAGAAAATACAGAGATAAAAGTGGAGTTGGTAAAGAATAATAGGAAACCTTAAGAGAAGAAAGTATGTCAATAGAAAACTGAAATAAAAGAGGAAAACTTGAAAAAGGTCAGTTGAAAAGGCTATATCTGCAGAAAACAAAAGAAGGAAAACAAAAAGAGAAAACACAATAGGCAAGTGAAGGAAAAATGAACATGTTAATGAGAATAATAGAAACCAAAACAGAAAACTGAAGAAGACCAGAAGACTAAAGCATACATTTTTAACAAAAAATATCTTTTGCCATACCACATGGCTTTGGGATCTTAGTTCCCTGATGAGGATTTGCACACACACCTTCTGCAATGGAAGCATTGAATCCTAACCACTGGAATGCCAGGGAAATCCCTAACAAAAAGATTTTTAACAAAAAGTCTTTAAGAGTGGTAATATTAATATTTAATACTCAAATAGCTGTACATGTTAAAATTGACCCTACTATGAGGTAAGCAGATATCCTTTGCACCAAAGGGAAGTCACAGTGCAGATCGCTAGGGCTTTGGAAAAAAATCCATGTTCTCTATTTCAGATAATTCTTCTTTTTCGAAAGAGCTCCTATCTTGCCATTTAGTCGTGGGTAGAGACTGAATGCCTAACCATAGAACGTCAAGTGACCACAGTAACTGAGCTTCCTTTTCCGAAATGAGTGTTATTTGGACCACCAAATGATAAGGTTGAGTGTGCTTGGCAGAAATCTATTATTGAGTAAGATACTGGATTTGAACAAAGATGAAAGACACAAGTAATTGCATGAGGAGTTCTTCAACAGTGATTCTTACTCTCCTTCAACCTATAATTATGGCCTTGCGGGAGTTTCTTCTCACTGGTTTATTCAGGAGGAAGATAACAAATCCAGGACTGGTTTCCAAATGGTTCTTCATGATTTGCTGGCATCCAGGCATATAATTGCATCATTATAGTTCCAGTGGAGAGAGAGTTCTGGAGAACAGTAATAGAGGGGAAATTCTTCTAATGAGCATAATTGAGAGCAACACATTTGAATGTCCATGTTATATGGATTGAGACAAGATCAGAAATATGGATCTTCAGTGATTCACCAGCACTTGCTAACATTTGGATTGGATTGTCAGGGACTCGGAGAAGACAAGATTGGAATAGTGATATAAGAAGGTCTGGGGAAGAGGTATATGAATGGCTCTTGCAGAACACAGACAGGGTGTAAAGATATTTGTTCCATGCAGATATTTATCAAAGGGTATCACCTGAAGAAGAGGCTTTCAATAATCAGGTGGACAAAGTGATGCTCTCTTGATGTCTATAAGCCACTGTCCACAGCCACCCCAATGCTTTCTTAATGGATCCATGTGTAAAGTGGTCATATGTCTTGAAATTGAGGCTCTGCATGGGCTCAGCAATAGTGTCTGCTCAGGAAGGAAGACCTTGTAACCTTGCTACAAATTAGCTGAGTTACCAAATTACCACTGAATGCTTAACTAGTTAACAGCACAAACCAACACTCGGTCTTCTATTTGATATCCTTCTTGGAGGGACAAGCCAGTTATCTGTTGAGTACTTCCCTCATGGAAGAGGACAGAAGTCTTTTTACTGGATTATACATATAGATACACACACATATTATAGCCCTACCTGCTTCTGCTGGCATCACCATCCATGGACTCATAAAACGTCTTACTTATTTTCATTCTATTCTGTACAACACTGGTTCTGATTAAGTACCTGGCCTGACAGAACAGTGGAGTGCCTTACTCAAGATTCAGTCAGTTTGAAGACAACATCCAAAATGTGGTTTATCTCCTATCTTTCATCATCCACATCTTACATCTTAAAAGGCAGCACATGCTTTGAATCAGAGCCCAGGATGTGGTACAGTCCTTCCTATAGCCAGACTAAAGAGTGGAATAAAAAGGATGGACGTGGGAGTGGCTCTTCTCACTATTATTCCTAAAAACCTGATTGCAGAGTTTTTGCTTTCCATCCCTCTAACATCAAACTCTAAAGATCTGGAGACCCTGATTCCTGGGGTAGGAATGCTTCTGTCAGTGACCACAACAATGGTTCTTTTACTGGACTGGAAGATGAAACTGTCAGAATGGACGTTCAGTGCTCCACACGCTTCTGAACGAGCAGATTAGTTGTTTTTTTTTTTTTTTTAGATGGAGAGATTGATCTTGATTATGAAGGGAAAGTTGTGTTGCTGGAACACTGTGAGGGTAAGAAGGACTGTGTCTTCAGCCCAGAATGCTATTGAGCACACCTCTTAGTACTTCTATGTCCAAAAATAAAATTTAATGCAAATTTCAGCAACCAAATCAAGGCAGGACCACTGAGCATTTAGCAGTGAAAGACTGGGTCACCTTTTCAATCTGAATTCATCTGCACATTCTTACAGATCCACACTCCTTTGTCCACAATTCTGTAATCAAAAAGCATTGAAAATTGAGAGCATTTTCATATTTTGCCTGATCTGTAATCATTCAGCAGTAAAACTTGAGTAGAACTGATGTGAGGTAACTTATAGGCTTTATTTTCCCACTTAGTGTGAATATTTATGTTTTGCAGAAACATTAATGCATCTGATTATAGGTTATTGCTTCAGAACTCATGTGGAGTATTAGGTAATTATGCAGTATTTGGAACATACTTTTGAAAATCCCAAATATATTATTTATGAAACATATCCAGCCTTTAAGGGTTTCAGATGAGGATTGTGAGGCTGTACCAGCAGTGTTACAAGAATGTGCAGGACATGTTAATTGAAAAAATCTTTGCTGAACTTTTTCACTGGTGTTATGGGGTGAATTCTGCAGCACCCTGCCCCCGCCATTCACATTGAAATATTCCTAGTACCTCAGATGTGACTATTTTTGAAGATAGGATCTTCAAAGAGGTAATTAAGAGAAAATGAGGTCCTTAAAGAAAGAAAATGAAGTTNTATGGGGTGAATTCTGCAGCACCCTGCCCCCGCCATTCACATTGAAATATTCCTAGTACCTCAGATGTGACTATTTTTGAAGATAGGATCTTCAAAGAGGTAATTAAGAGAAAATGAGGTCCTTAAAGAAAGAAAATGAAGTTGCTCAGTCATGTCCGACTCTTTGCGACCCCATGGACTGCAGCCTACCAGGCTCCTCCGCCCATGGGATTCTCCAGGCAAGAACACTGGAGTGGGTTGCCTTTTCCTTCTCCAGGGGATCTTCCTGACCCAGGGATCAAACCCAGGTCTCTCACATTGCAGGCAGACACTTTAACCTCTGAGCCACCAGGGAAGCCTTAAGTTAGGACTTATTCCAACATACTGTAACTGTTAAGTCACTTCAGTCGTGTCCGACTCTGTGCAACCCCATAGACGGCAGCCCATCAGGCCCTCCCATTCTGAGAAGATGAGGTTAGGGCACATACACAGAGGGAAGACCACATGAAGAAATAAGAGAGAAGGCAGCCATCTGAAATCCAAGGAGAGAGACCTCAGAAGAAACCAACCTCACCGACACCTTGATCTTGGACTTCCAGCCTCCAGAATTGTGAAAAGATACATTTCTGCTGATGAAGCCACCTAGTCTGTGGTATTTTGTCTTGGCACCCTAGAAGCTAATACAACTGGTAACATATAATTTTTATAACCAACAAAATACCAAAAAAACACGGACAACTCAACAAAAACCTATCAACCTTTTAAAGTATGATTGGTTTTACAGATGTAGCTTATTATTGTTATACTTTGAGTTCTTTCAGGGAGGGTTTATAGCTTCAGTTCAGTTCAGTCGCTCAGTCGTGTCCGACTCTGCTACCCCATGAATTACAGCACACCAGGCCTCCCTGTCCGTCACCAACTCCTGGAGTTCACTCAGACTCACATCCATCGAGTCAGTGATGCCATCCAGCCATCTCATCCTCTGTCATCCCCTTCTCCTCCTGCCCCCAATCCCTCCCAGCATCAGAGTCTTTTCCAACGAGTCAACTCTTTGCATGAGGTGGCCAAAGTACTGGAGTTTCAGCTTTAGCATCATTCCTTGCAAAGAAATCCCAGGGCTGATCTCCTTCAGAATGGACTGGCTGGATCTCCTTGCAGTCCAAGGGACTCTCAAGAGTCTTCTCCAACACCACAGTTCAAAAGTATCAATTCTTTGGCACTCAGGCTTCTTCACAGTCCAACTCTCACATCCATACATGACCA
>SJYV01019664.1:1493751-1558239 GCA_006410875.1 Neotragus pygmaeus
TGGGGGCGGGGCGGGGGCGGCCGCGGGGCCCGGGCGCGGCCCGCTGGTGACCCCGCGCCGCGTCGTGTCCGGGTTATGTCCTGCAGGCCGAAGCGGCAGCCGAAGCCGTCCTCGGATGAGGGTTACTGGGACTGTAGCGTCTGCACCTTCCGGAACAGCGCCGAGGCCTTCAAGTGCATGATGTGCGATGTGCGGAAGGGCACCTCCACCCGGTGAGTCCCGGGCCTGCCCCGCGCGCCGCCAGCCCCTGGGGTCCCGGGGCCGAGGACGACCCTGCGGCCGCCGCCCCCTCCCAGGATACTGGCAGACCCGGCGGGCCGAGACGAGACTGAGGTGGTGGCCGCGATAGGAACTGGGTCAGATTGATCACGACTCGAGCGATGCTTTGCGGTGAGGGTAATTGAAGAGACTGTAATGTTTTTCGCTGCCAAGAGAGAATAAATTATTTAAGGGAGGCATTAGTTCTACCGCGATTAATTTGTGTCGCTGGATGTAATGCCACCCCACCCCCTCATCCGCACCACATTTTCTGGGTGAAATAACGTTGGCCGCATTGTTGTGTTAGTGTGTAGGAATCAGAGAAAAAGCATGAAAATCTCTTTAGGTGCAAACGATGTAATTTCGTTCCTCAAAAAAAGTATCTGATTAGAGAATACACAATTGATTAAGCTTCCTTTTTTAATATAGACTCTGGAAAGGTCAAATCAGGGATTTGTGTAGTGTTGTAAATCTCAGTTCTTTAATGTTTTATAAATAGTTGGAGGTGAGCCCAGTTACAGGGACACATTTTTTTCCTGAAAGTGTCTGAATATCTTTAGTTTGATTAAATGGCAATCTGTTTTACTATAAAATTGAGATAAAATGATCTCTGCCTATTTTCAGTCTTTATTTCATTGTCAGCTTACAGTATGATAACAGTCTTTTAAAAAACCACTTAAGTGTATTAAGTGGATAAAGAAGATCATTCAGGAGATTCAAATCAGTGACATTCTTGAACTGCCAGCACTAGATGCTGTGATTTGTGGCCTGATATTTAGAGGGCATATATTTTTGATTAAAGTTTCTTGGAAAATGAACTGTCTCGAGTATACAAATGCAATATACTGTTGCTTTTGAAAAGGCTATATGATATTAACCTTAGGGGAATATATTCAGTAGAAGTTATGATTCTAAAAACGAGATATCTTGATTCTAATTAAACTTTAAATGTAGAGACATAAATGGTTATAAAAAACTTGAAATTTTGAGATTTGCTTATTGAAGCTAGCTGCTTTTGACATACCTGTCTTTTTGTAAACCATAATACTCTGTTTGTATAGTCTCATTAGATTCAATGAATTAAATATTTTCCTGATATCTTTTAAAAAGCAAACTTTTGAACAACTACTAAATTCAAGGGAATGTAACAGAACATACGAAAAAGGAAAAAGCACCATTTGCTGAAATGAATGTGGTAGCTATTTTTGGACCCGTGATTTAAGTATTTTGAAAAGCAAAGTATCTTTATACCTTTTAGTTTATATAAGGTTTGATTTGGTTTGCATTATATTTGTTTATCAATGTAGTACTTTGTACTTTTTAAAATGCTCAATAAACAATGTTAAGAAAAGGCAGGAACTTTAATGTGGAGACAGTTATAATCTTCTGGTACGGTATTGTTGCTTTTTGTTGTTCCCTCTCTATGTTCTTGTAGCCATTAGAAAAATACTGAAACTAGAAGAGCCTATATGTTTATTTGCAGGGACAGCAAGGAAGGGGGGAAGCTGGTGTCCTACTCCACAGCCAGTCTTGGGGTTAGAGGAACCCTGAGAAATAGAGTAGGTGGTGGCAGCTCAGAAGAGAAGAAACAGGCCGAATACCTGGCACCTGGAAGAAGAAGGAATATAGTGCACAGGGGAGTTGGCCCAGGACAGAGAAGTGGGCCTAGTTTAAAAGAGGTTTGAGGCCCACGTTGGGGGCCCCTGACATTTTTTACCAGTACATCTGAGCTCTTATAGACCCAGTTTTTAGTGGTGGAAACATTTCTTGAGAAGGACTCAGAGAAGCATTGTCATTTGGATTGAAACTGAAGAGGCTCTGGGCAACTCACCAGAAGTCTAAGGGACACTCTGTTCCTAAAAGTAAGTGTTCTACACTACGACCCTCTCAGCTGCTTCCCTCCTCTCTCTGAATTTGTCTCTTCTCTTTTGATTTTGGCCCTAAGTTAAACCTAAGAGCTCTAATTTCTCTGTTGTTTGTTACTTTTCTCCCACTGTTTCTGAAATGCAGAGTGGAATCCATGTTTGGAGAGAACAATGGAACAGGGCATTGTTAATAGGGCAGATATTGATTGCACCCCAAAATATTTGCCTCTCTGGTAATGTTAGAAATACAGAATTAAAGGACTACATGATACTCAGAGGAGCAGAAGTATCAGTAGTTGGAAGAAATAATTCTCTACGACTGACATGTTAATTGGCAGTTAGGGTAATTTCAAGAATGAGGTTGGCGATTACCAAGGCAGGGACTGGATAGCTGCAGAGCAGAAGGAGGCAGTTTGCTAATGACTTGTTTGTGAGACTGACAGACGGGACTTCAGTCCCTTGGGTCAGACTGATCTTTGAACTGATTCTGTCTTAGTTGCCAAATGTGAGGCCATGTCTGAGCCAATCCCAGACATTTGAAAAACTTTTCTTTTTAAACCTCCAGAGAAGATGGAGTCTGCGGTCTCCCTTTAAAGTCTTTCCGACAGTCTTTTTTGTTTAAAGGATATCTAGTTCAAATCCTTTTATATTGCAAGAGAAGATCTTTTCCTTTGACAATATCCCTGGTAAGTCATATTTTTTTCTGCAGAGTAGTATGAAATAAAATGGGGTNTGGCGGATTCATGTTGATGTATGGCAAAACCAATACAGTATTGTAAAGTAATTAGCCTCCAATTAAAATTTTTAGAAAATTATACTGTCCTAAAAAAAGAAGTTAAACACTACCAGTATAGTTGGAACCTGTTTTGCACCTCTCCACAATCCATCCCTTCTCCCCTGCAGTTGTCATCATGCTCTGATTGTTAAAACATTATTCTGTAAGTGTGTTTATCCAAAATCAGTATCATATAGTTATTGTGATTTTGAATTTACATAAATGGCCTTATTCTCTTCCATTTGTGGATTTATTGTGTTTTATTTATTTATTCTATCTTCTTCAAATGACTGTTTAGTCCACTAATATTCAGCCTTTCTTATAACATTTACATTTAAGGCCATACATCTCTTGCTAAGCTCTGATTTAGCTACTTTCCACAAGTTTTGAAATAATGTCTTAACGGCCATGAAATCGAAACATGTTAGAATTTTCGTTGTGATTTCTTCTTTGACTACTTAATCACTACAGCTTTAAGTTTCTAAAAATATTAATTATAGAGTTCTAATTTTGTTAGAAAGTGGTTGTTAAACATGGATTATGTAATACTGATTCTTTGGTATTTTTTGAGAGAAAATATTGGTTTATTACTTGGTCAAATTTTAAAACCTGTGNTCTTTGACTACTTAATCACTACAGCTTTAAGTTTCTAAAAATATTAATTATAGAGTTCTAATTTTGTTAGAAAGTGGTTGTTAAACATGGATTATGTAATACTGATTCTTTGGTATTTTTTGAGAGAAAATATTGGTTTATTACTTGGTCAAATTTTAAAACCTGTGTTCTTTTGACTTACAAAAAGTATGTGTCCTCATTTTCCTGAGGATAGCATTCTACATATGCATTCAGTAGAAAAAATATATTAACTGTGCTCTTTACTGTATTATTACTACTTTTTAATCTGATTGCACTATCAGTTTTTGAGAGCAATATATTAAAATCTCCCACTAAGATTGTGATTTTATAAATTTCTCCTTGAATTTCTCTCAGCTTAATTAGCTTTGTATAGTTTGAAGCTTTGTTGCTATGTCTGATTGAGTCTAAAGACCTTCTCATCCTTAATAATGTTATTTCCTTATAAGTCTATTTTATATTAGTATGTATCATGACTACCTCTCTTTTGGTTACTCTTTCTTTTTCTATGTTTAATTTTGATTAATCTAGGTCATTGTGTTTCAGTTGATTCTGTTGCGAACAGCATATAGTTAGATTTTTAAATATTCAGTCTCACAATCCCTGTCAGTTAACAGGGATGTTTATTCTGCCTATCTTTATCACGGTTACCTATTTTGTTGTTGTTGCTCAGTTGCTAAGTCATGTCAACTTTATAATTTTCAATTCTTCCTCCATTTCTCTTTTTATGAGCTAATGCTATGAATTAAAAATGATTTTTGAAATGCATAGTTTCTAAGCATTTATACATATTTATTGAAAGTTATGACCAACCTAGACAGCATATTAAAAAGCAGAGACATTACTTTGTCAACAAAGATCTGTCTAGTCAAGGCTATGTTTTTCCAGTAGTCATGTATGGATGTGAGAGTTGGACTATAAAGAAAGCTGAGTGCCAAAGAATTGATGCTTTTGAACTGTGGTGTTGGAGAAGACTCTTGAGAGTCCCTTGGACTGCAAGGAGATCGGTCCTGGGTGTTCTTTGGANGTTTTCCCAGTAGTCATGTATGGATGTGAAAGTTGGACTATAAAGAAAGCTGAGTGCCAAAGAATTGATGCTTTTGAACTGTGGTGTTGGAGAAGACTCTTGAGAGTCCCTTGGACTGCAAGGAGATCAGTCCTGGGTGTTCATTGGAAGGACTGATGTTGAAGCTGAAACTCCAATACTTTGGCCACCTGATGCAAAGAGCTGACTCATTTGAAAAGACCCTGATGCTGGGAAAGATTGACGGCGGGAGGAGAAGGGGGTGACAGAGGATGAGATGGTTGGATGGCATCACGGCATCAATGGACGTGAATTTGAATAAACTCCAGGAGTTGATGATGGACAGGGAGGCCCATGTGCTGCAGTCCCTGTGGTTGCAAAGAGTTGGACACAACTGAGCAACTGAACTGAATTGAACTGTAGTAACCATTGACGCTTTTAAGGGACTATCAGACTATTTTCCAGAGCAGCTGTACCATTTTATTTTCCAACCAACAGTGTATGAAGGTTCTAGTTTTTCTACACCCTCATCAGCATTTTCATTATATATTTTTTTAAATTAAAGCATTCCTACTGGGTGTGAAGCAGTATCAGAAAGAATAGTTTTAATTGTGATTTTGTTATCATAATTTCAGACATACTTTTGGGGAACAGGTAATCCCAATTTTATACAAACTGATCTAGATAATAGAAAAAAGAGGGAGAGCTGTTCTGTTGTTTATCAGAGAAACTTACCCTGGAAACCTAAACTGAAAAGAATATGTAAGGAAAAATAATGATACATTCAATCTCATTTACAGAGACAAAATTTTTAATTAGGGTAAGAAGGTAAGCATAGCTCAATATTTGAAAATTATTAAGGTAAGATTTAGGGGAAAAGATCTTGAAAGATTTGGTAAAATTCTGATAGAACTCAGTACTCGTTAGTGTTTTTTTTTTTTTTAAGTAACCTTTAAACCATGACGAGAAACATGTTTCTTCCAATAAAGGCTCTCTTTAAAACTTAACTGTCTAAATCTTAGAAACATTCCCATTAATATCAAGAATAGGACAAATATATCTTTACTAGTAAGATTTAAAAAAAAAGTACAAAAGGATTGGAAAGGAAGAAAAATGAGATGAATGTATCCATAGGAAATTAAAAACAAAAGATCAACAGACTATGGGACTTCCTTGTGGTTCAGTGGTTAAGACTCGACATTCCCAAGCAGGAGGCACAGGTTCAGTCCCTGCTCAGTAAACTAAGATCCCATGTGCCATGTGATGTGGCCAAAAAATAATAATAAAAAAAAAAAATCAACAGAATAGGGAATTCTCTGGCAGTGCAGTGGTTAAGATTCAGCACTTTCATTGCTATGAGCCTGGGATCCTGATCAGGGAACTAAGATCTCTCAAGTCATGTGGCTTGGTCAAAAATACCCTCAAAAAACCATGAACAAACTTAACTATACTCATAAGAGAATTCAGTGTTGCTGGATACAAGATCAACATTCAAATTGACAGCAGCCAATTAGGAAATAAAAATACCTCTTCTACAGCAAATTCTATGAAGTACCCAAAGTTTTATTGAAGGTCATAAAATTAGACATAAATAAAAGACAAGATATAATTACTAGTGGGAAGTATAAGTATTGCTAAAAAATTAACTTCTCTATGTCTTATATGTAGTTTCAGATAGAAACCTGATAGAATTTGTTTTCCTTATTGGAGGAAAATGATCTTCATATACAAAAGTAAAGAACCAAGACAGCTGTGAAAGAAGAAAAAGAATGAAGAGGAGGGAGTTGACTGTTGGATATCTAGATTAATCTTAAATTTTGATATTTAGAATAGAATCCTACACAGTAATGAAAAACGGTAAACTGCTACACACAACATGTGTGTGGCTTTCCCGATGGCTCAGACAGTGAAGAATTCACCTGCAATGTGGGAGCCTGGGTTTGAGCTCTGGGTTGGGAAGATCCCCTGGAGGAGGACATGGCAACCCACTCCAGTATTGTTGCCTGAGAAATCCCATGGACAGAGGGGCCTGATGGGCTACAGTCCGCGGGGTCATGAAACATTGGCACACACAACATGAAATGAATCTTCCAGACTTAGTGTTGAGCAAAAGAAGTGGGACAGAAAAGAGTTCATATAGTATGAGTTCATTTTTAGGAAGCTCAAAAACAGAACTAATGTATGATGATTGAGATAAGAATAGTAGTTCTCTTGGAAGCATGGTACTAACTGAGAATGTGTATGAGGGAAATTCTGAAACATTGAAAAAAGTTAATATCTTAGTCTGAGTTGGATCACACAGGGGTATGCATACTTAAAAATCAGGTTGTACACAGTACTTGTATTTAAAGTAGTATAGTCTTAATATATGAAAAAATAGATTCATATAACAGAATAGATTTAAGAAATGGATCCATATATATTTGAGAAGTTGGTTGGTGCTCGAGATGGCATTTTCTGTCATCAGGGAAAGGAAATGTGAACTGTTGAATTGGTTTTTCTATATGGGGAAAACTAGATTTCTACTTCAGGCCCTATGCAGAAATAAATTCCAGTTGAATTAAATACTAAACGTGAAACCCTTTTTTTAAAAAAAAAAGGAAAGTATAGATGAATACGTATCTTCAGAACATCTAAGGCCTTTTTTAACAAGTCAAGAAAAAAAGAAACCATCAGGGATGAAAAACTATCAAGGATTTGACTACCTCAAAGAAAAGAAAAAACAACCTTAGGTTTAATGAAAGTTCCCATAAACCCAAATAAAACATAATGTCACAACTGGCAGATATATATAATGTCTGTACTATCCAGTGGTTTTGTGTCCAGAATATGTAAAGATCAAAAGAGGTAAGATGGATAATACAAATAAAATGAACAATGGATAGTAAGACAATTCACGGCAAAGACTGGAAATTGTACTAAGAAGATGGTTAGTCTGTTTGTAGGGATTTTATTTGAAAGTATTAGTTGCTCAGTCATGTCTGACTCTTTGTGACCCCATAGATTGTACCCTGCCAGGGTCCTCTGTCTATGGAATTCTCCAGGCAAGAATACCAGAGTGGATAGCCATTCTCTTCTCCAGGAGATCGTCTCAACCCAGGGGTTGAACCCGGGTCTCCTACATTGCAGGCGAACTCTTTATTGTCTGAGCCACCAGGGACATCCCATTTTTAGGGTAGAAGCAGTTAAAAACTTATGAGTCATCAGTGTTTACCCATTAAGTTGCAAGGCTCAGGATCAGGTAAGTGTTAACACACATAAGTGTTACACAATTAGAAATGTGCATGCACGGTTATCTAACAATTTCTATTTAAGATGTTGTCTAGAGAAGCTTGCACATTTGCCTAGGGTGATTTGTGCAGGGATGTTCATTTGGAAAACAGTCTAAATGGCTGCAATTAGAGTCATGGATATATAGGATATAAAATAGTTATTTAATTAAGAATTCCCTGAATCTATGATTAGGTTACAGACTTCCCTGGTGGCTCAGATGGTAAAAAGTCTGCCTGCAGAGTCTGCCTGCAGTTTGATCCTTGGGTTTGGAAGATCCCCTGGAGAATGAAATGATGACCAACTATAGTATTCTTGTGTGGAAAATCTCATGGACAGAGAAGCCTAGTGGGCTACAGTCCATAGGGTCGCGAAGAGTCGGGCATGACTGAGCCACTACACTTTGACTTTTCATGATTAGGTTATTATCAGTGGTGTAACTTATTTATGGCTACACTGGGTCTTCATTGCTGTACACAGGCTTTCTCTAGTTATTGAGAGTTGGGGCTCCTCTTTGTTGTGGTGTTTGGGCTTCTCATTTTGTGGCTTCTCTTGTTGCAGAGCACAGGCTCTAGAACGGGGGCTCTGCAGTTGTGGCTCATGGACTTAGTTGCCCCGTGGCATGTGGAATCTTCCCAGACCAGGGATCAAACCCGTGTCCTCTGCATTGGTAGGCTGCTGCTTTACTTCTGAGCCACCGGAGAAGTCCAGTGATTTTTTTTTTTAATATAATAAAGTGGTTCTGTCTATAACCATGATTGTTTTAAGCATTTTATAAACATTAAATATTTTAGTCCTCATGAGAATGTAGAAGTAAGTACTGTCATTGTCTCCACTTTTTAGATGGAATACTAAAATATAGAGGAGTAAATACCCCTGCCTACTCACATGGGTAGTAAATAGCAGACCTGGGATTCAAAGTTGCCTTGCTCCAGAGTCCACTATGCCATGCTGCCTTTTGATGTTTAAAAATATGGAGAGGCCTCCTAAATGTAAGGAAAAGTTAATTCCTTACATAAATGTAAGGAAAAGTCTCATTTACACCAAATTCATGGTAGTTGTTTCCACTGAATGGGATTGGGAGGTGAGGGAGATCCCGTGATGGTGGTAAAATGAAACTAGCATAGGGAACTAAAACTTCAAGATTATGTACATTACTATATAGCTTTTAGATACTTGCACTTACTATATATATATGCTTATTCTGTAAAAGGAAACAACTGAAAAGATTGGCCTTTATTTTAATCTTTATTTTTCTTGATATTGGTTATATAGAAAAAGAAAAAAGAGGTGGCCCTAGCACAATAGCTATAATTTAATCTAGTTCTGAGATAGTGAGCAGCCCAGAAGTGCCAGACCCTGGATTAGGGTGCTGGAGATAGGGTGGTTTCATCCCCGATGGCTCAACGGGTAAAGAATCTGCCTGCAATGCAGGAGACGCAGGTTCAATCCCTGGGTTGGGAAGATCCCCTGGAAGAGGAAATGGCACCTGACTCCAGTATTCTTGCCTGGAAAATCCCATGGACAGAGGGGCTTGGAAGTCTACAGTCCATGGAGTGAACAAAAGAGTCGGACATGACTGAGGGGCTAACACTTTCATCCTCTCTCTTTAAGGAGTTCAGAGTTGTACAAGGAAAGAGATAAGAAAAATAGTTTTAATTCAGTATGTTATATCCAGATCTCTTCTTACCTATTTCTCTGTCCCTGTCCTTTCCCCTCCATATGCAAATAGGAGAAGGGGGAAATGTCTTGAATTGGGGCAAGAGAAACAGGCAATGGAATATTGATTGTGATCCTACTGCCTATTCTTTTAAAAACTACCAGAGAGTAAATTCTATAATGGTCAGTGATTGTGGCTTGTTCACCATCTCCGAAACTTGGTATAATGCCCTGTGCTTAACAGACCCCTGGATGTTGGAATGAATAACTGATGCACTTTGACATTTCACTCTCAAATGACTTAGCACCTCAACCCAAAGTTCTTAAGCTATCTAGGGCATCTTCCATTGACTAATAAAGTTTAAAGCAATTTACCTGAGAACTTTATATGAAGTCTTGCGTCAAATTGTTTTGTGCCAAAGAATTCTGACTTGAGAAATACTTTTCATCTGTAGGAAATTTTGGATCTCTAAAGTCTAATATAATTTTCTTTGTGCTGAGTCCATGGACTATTTCCAGGTGATATTAGTATTTATAATCTGAGAATTCTAGTATCTTTTAAAATTTACCTTTTAAAGTGACTACCATTTTTCAGTCCCACCAACAATGAATGAGAATTGCTGTTGCTTCACATCTCTCCAGTGTTTGGTGTTATCAGTGTTTGGATTTTGACCATTCCAATTAGGGCAACCAAGTAATTTTTGTTTTAACTTTAGTAAGATCATGTTATTCCCCTGTTGAGAACCTTCACATCCTACTTCCTTAGAATAAAATCCTATTTAAACAACCTAAAAATAGATTAAAATCCTCTTTAAGCTAGTTTTACCATTTTCTCTCTTTTTCATTGCAATTCAGACATGTTGGTCACCCTAGTGTTCTTTGAACATGTCAGCCTTCTGGTTCAAGGCCTTTGCAGTTGGTCTTGCCTTTCCTGGAATGTTTCACATCTAGATACCTCCAGGGCTTACTCCTGTATTTCACTGAGGACTCTGGTTAAGTGTAGCCTTGTCAGAGATGCTTCTGTGATTTTCCTGCCAAAAAATAGCACTTCTGTGCTGCTTCCTATACCCTGGTTTATTTTTCTTCTACTGCTACCTCATAATATATATGTGTATGTTTGTTTATAATAATATATATGAATTCTATATGTACATATATATGTAGCCTATCTCTATGAGAATGTATGAGTGCTTCATGAAGGGATATTTCTGTATACCTCTAGAGTAGAACCTGGTACACAGATGGTGTTTAATAAATATCTGTTGAGTGATTGAATGATTGTATTACATCAAAAAATACTTTAATGTTAGTGATTTAGAATATTATGGCAGGACATAATCAGATACATAAGGAAGGCTTAAAACTTAATAATTAAATAAAACTGTTTAATTTCACAACATGTAATCTATGCAAGGCTAGGGATTTGTTCTTTCTTGCTATATTCCCATGCCTAGAATTTTTCCTGGCAGTAATACACATTTGATTAAGTATTTGCTGAATGAATGAGTTTATGTAGCATATCTTTTAAATAAACAACCAAATTATGCTATATGTAAAAGTAAAGTTGAATAGAACTAAAAGTAGACCACAGAACTCCAACATGGGGAGAAAGGGGACAGGGATGAGTGATAGTACTGTGTTAATTTAAATTTTTGGATCCAGCTTCACCATTTGCAAACTATTCCAAGCCAGCCAGCACCGTTGCTTGTCAGGCCTACTCTAATACTATACCGTTTATTCTTCAGTTCCGTATGTGTCATGTTTCATTGTCTGTGTTTAACATTTAAACATCCTTACTGTACCTAAAATAAAACTGAGATTCTCTCTTTAACTTGGAGACCTGATCTGGCCTTTTAACCTCTTAATCTCATTTAGTTCTTCCCTCTTGCTCAATATCCTTCAGCTTTTCCTTCCGTTTCTAGAGGCCATCAAGTTCTCTGCCGCACTTTTACACTTAGTGCTTACTTTCTGCCCATTATAACCTTTCTTTCACTGTGTCACTGAAGCACCTTCTTTGTGTTATTTAAGTCTGAGTGTGTTGGATCTTGTGAGCAGTCTTCCTTGAAAACCTTATCTACCCCTGCTCATATTAGAATTGCCTCTGATATTTGCATGGGGTAGGGAAGAACAAAACCACAGTTTGTAATTATGTACAGTGTTAGTCACTCAGTCGCCTCCGACTCTTTGTGACCCCCACGAACTGTAGCCCACCAGTCTCCTCTATCCATGGGATCCTCCTGACATTTTTTTTCGTTTACCGTTGTGTTCTTAATGCTAAGTATGGTACTTGGCACATAATAGGTGCTCAGTAAATATTAAAACATGCTTACTCCTTGGAAGAAAAGTTATGACCAACCTAGATAGCATATTAAAAAACAGAGACATTACTTTGCCAACAAAGGTCCGTCTAGTCAAGGCTATGGTTTTTCCAGTGGTCATGTATGGATGTGAGAGTTGGACTGTGAAGAAAGCTGAGCGGCGAAGAATTGATGCTTTTGAACTGTGGTTTTGGAGAAGACTCTTGAGAGTCCCTTGGACTGCAAGGAGATCCAACCAGTCCATTCTGAAGGAGATCAGTCCTCGGTGTTCTTTGGAAGGAATGATGCTAAAGCTGAAACTCCAGTACTTTGGCCACCTCATGCAAANTGACCAACCTAGATAGCATATTAAAAAACAGAGACATTACTTTGCCAACAAAGGTCCGTCTAGTCAAGGCTATGGTTTTTCCAGTGGTCATGTATGGATGTGAGAGTTGGACTGTGAAGAAAGCTGAGCGGCGAAGAATTGATGCTTTTGAACTGTGGTTTTGGAGAAGACTCTTGAGAGTCCCTTGGACTGCAAGGAGATCCAACCAGTCCATTCTGAAGGAGATCAGTCCTCGGTGTTCTTTGGAAGGAATGATGCTAAAGCTGAAACTCCAGTACTTTGGCCACCTCATGCAAAGAGTTGACTCATTGGAAAAGACTGATGCTGGGAGAGACTAGGGGCAGGAGGAGAAGGGGACGACAGAGGATGAGATGGCTGGATGGCATCACTGACTCAATGGACGTGAGTTTGAGTGAACTCCGGGAGCTGGTGATGGACAGGGAGGCCTGGTGTGCTGTGGTTCATGGGGTCACAAAGAGTTGGACATGACTCAGTGACTGAACTGAACAGAACTGAAGTATTTAATAAGTGAATAAGTGTATTTCAAAAGATGGAATATAAAAATGAGCATGAAAGGAAAAACCCCAGAAACTAGAAAAAAAGATCATATGTGCTTATTAGAACAACAGAAGTCCATGACATAAGCTCAGCTGTTAAGCAAGACTCTGATAAGTAACAAAACCCAGCTACATGCTTGATGTTAGAAACATTTAGACCAAAACTTGTAAGGGAGTTGTAGGTAAATGTATAATCAAAGCAAGATACTAGGCAAATGAAAACAAAAAATTAATTGTTGAATGGTATTGCTAGACAAAGGTGAATTAAAAGTGAATGAACATTAGGTGAAAAAAGATGCACACTGTAGTATGTGTATACATACATGCCTATCTTATCTCTCTCTCTCTATATATATACACTTCTGCTACTGCTAAGTCACCTCAGTTGTGTCTGACTTTGTGCGACCCCATAGACGGCAGCCCACCAGGCTCCCCCGTCCTTGGGATTCTCCAAGCAAGAACACTGGAGAGATGTGTATAAGAGACAGGCNATATATATACACTTCTGCTACTGCTAAGTCACCTCAGTTGTGTCTGACTTTGTGCGACCCCATAGACGGCAGCCCACCAGGCTCCCCCGTCCTTGGGATTCTCCAAGCAAGAACACTGGAGTGGTTTTGCCATTTCCTTCTCCAGTGCATGAAAGTGAAAAGTGAAAGTGAAGTCGCTCAGTTGTGTCCAACTCTTAGGGACCCCATGGACTGCAGCCTACCAGGCTCCTCCATCCATGTGATTTTCCAGGCAAGAGTACTAGAGTGGGGTGCCATTGCTTTCTCCAATATATATGTTTACACACAAATATATAAAATCAAGCATATAGTTACTAATATGAAGAGAATCACAAATCTTTATTTCTTGAAGGTGAAGCTTTGAAATGTTTAAAGTAAAAATTATAAATTTTAAAACATCTTTTAGTTCTAGCCGTGTCAGAGAAGTTAAAAATAGAATATGGAGATCTGAATTATGTAATTAATAAATCTCATATAATATACTTTGTTATTATAAAAAGAATAGCATATTTTTAATTCCCTATGGGACATTGTCAAAAATAAATACTAGAAAGAAAGTTGGGGGAAAAAGGTATTAACTACATGCTCTACAATGAAATTTTAAGTTAATAGAAAAGTTAGAACCAGAAACCAACCACAAAATCTTGCCAACCTCAAAACAAAAACCTCAGCTAATTGAGTTTAAAAACGTAAAAACATTCTCCTAAAAATTTTTAGATCAAAGGTCTAAAGGTACTGCAAACCAGCAATTGTGGTCTGTGTAGAAAATAATTACAATAAAAATTAAATACAAGGACTTTCCTGGAAGTTCAGCAGTTAAGACTCTACTCCCAATGCAGGGGGGGGCGCAGGTTCAATCCCTAGTTAAGGAATAAAGATCCCACATACCACATGGTATGACTTAAAAAATAATAATAATAAATTTATTTAAAAAATTAAATATATAAATATAGACACAGGTAATTTTTAAAAGTTTCATTACTAAATGAAAATAAACAAGTCAACAGTCAAAGAATTTATTAAAAGAACAATAACACAAACCTAAGGAAAGATGAAAAAAAATAATAAAACACAACATAGCAAGCAATAAATTAGAAAACAGAACAGGTAGTTAAGATAAATACAACCAAGAACTGATTCTTTGATTAAAAATAAGACTAGCTAACTTTTTTTTTTGTAAACAAAAGGATAAAGTACAAAAATTAAAATTTAGATTATGAAGAAGAAAACAGCCATAGATGTAAATAATACAAACATAAGAGAATGGTTGGCACAATAAATAAATGAGAAAGCATGGGGAAGCATATCAATTTCTAGGAGAATATACATTATTCTATATTCATAACTGATCCAAGAAGAGACTGAAACTCTAAACCTACCAAGCCCAAATGGTTTTACAAGTAGTTTCTTTCAAGCCTTCATGGAACAGATAATTTCACATATATTTAAACTGACCTAGAGAAAATAAGAATCGAGGCTTTCCTATTATTTTTAAAAAAACTTCAGCATAAGTCCTTCCAATAAATATCCAAGACTGATTTTCTTTAGGATTGACTTGTTTGATTTTGTAGTCCAAGGGACTCTCAAGAATCTTCTCCAGCACCACAGTTTGAAAGCATCAATTCTTTGGTGCTCAGCCTTCTTTATGGTCCAGCTCTCATATCTGTACATGACTACTAGAAAAACCATAACTTTGACTATATGGGACCTTTTGTCAGCAAAGTGATGTCTCTGCCTTTTAATACACTGTCTAGATTTTTCCATTGCTTTCCTTCCAAGGAGGAAACGTCTTTTAATTTTGTGGCCTCAGTCACCATCCACAGTGATTTGGAGCCCAAGAAAATAAAATCTATCACTGCTACCACTTTTCCCCCTTCTGTTTGCCATGAAGTGATGGAACTGGATACCATGATCTTCATTTTTTTAGTGTTGAGTTTCAAGCCAGCTCGTTAACCTTTGTCAGTAAGGTCTTTAGTTTCTCTTCACTTTCTGCCATAAGGGTGATGTCATTTGCATATCTGAGGTTGTTTATATTTCTCTTGGCTATCTGGATTCCAGATTATGTTTCATCCAGCCTGGCATTTCACATGATGTTACTCTGCATAGCAGTTAAATAAACAGGGTGAAAATATGTAGCCTTGTACTCCTTTCTCAGTTTTGAACCAGTCAGTTTTTCCATGTCCAATACTAACTGTTAAAGCAAAAGGCAAGGGAGAAAGGGAAAGGTATACCCAACTGAGTGGAGATTTCCAGAGAACAGAAAGAGTGATAAGAAAGCCTTTTTCAATGAACAGTGCAAAGAAATAGAGGAAGACAACAGAATAGGAAAAACTAGAGATCCCTTCAAGAAAATTGGAGATATCAAGGGAACATTTTATGCAAGAATGGGTATGGTAAAAGACAAACGACAAGGACCTGACAGAAGAGGTGGTAAGAATACACAGAAGAACTATACAAGAAAGGTTTTAATGACCTGGATAACCACAATGGGGTGGTCACTTACCTGGGCATCCTTGAGTGTAAAGTTAAGTGGGGCTTAGGAAGCATTATTGTGAACAAAACTAGGGGAGGTGATGGAATTCCAGCTGAGCTATTTAAAATCTTGAAACATAATGCTGTTGAATTGCTTCACTCAATATGCCAGCAAATTTGCAAAACTCAGCAGTCGCCACAGGACTGGAAAAGGTCAGTATTCATAACAGTGCCATACAGTTACACTCATTTCACATGCTACCAAAGTTATGCTCAAAATCCTTCAATCTAGCATTCAGTAGTATGTGAACTGAGAACTTCCAGATACTTCAGTGTATTAGCAGATAAAAGAAGAAAAGCTATGTGATTATCTCAATAGATCTTGAAATACAGTTAATAAAGTCAGACATTTATGCCTGGAAGCAGTCTTTAGTAATAACATAATTAAAATATGTACCTCACAATCATACTCAGGTAAGTGCTTCAGGGAAGACATATTAGAACTTAAGTGATATTAATATTAGAAACAAGGCAAGGAAATTCTCATCACTATTATTTAACTTTGTTCTAGATGTGCTAGCATTTAAAGAAATTAGAGAGGCATGATATTGAAGTAATCCCCAAACAGTTTGGATAGCATTCAAGTGCTTTGTTCTGGGCATTTAGTTACCATGTTCAAGAACTATCTACCTTGTTAAATTTTCAGCCACATTTCAGTTATTTCCACAAATGCAGTCTCACAGTGTTTTTGATGAGCTTATTTTAGTGGTTTTCACATTAAAAAAAAAAAATCTCAAAAAATTTTGTTTGGAGCACTAATGAATAAAGTGAAAGCAGAACTGCTTTTGTTGCAGAGGGATTAGGGAGCACTGTAGTCACCTCTTTGTCATCCATGACTCCTCCATTAGCTTCTGGGAATGCTGTGTGCAACTTTAAGAATTACAACCCTATTCTGCTTCATGGAATTTTTGTGTGTGTCACAGTTGTTAATAGTGATATAAAACAATTTTTGGATAAAATATGATCACCGATTTGATAAGATCTTATTATTACTGGCAATTTTCAGTCCCTCTTTGGTTATGGTAGATATTAAACTAGAAGCAGGTTGGGGCTTGGAGTTGTTATTGAGATGACTAAGGTTGCCCAAAGCAGTTATACAGAGAAGTGGTAACTGATGCCAAGATGGGACACAATAAAAACACCAACTAGAATGAGGCAGCATTCTGGAACTGCCATTTCAGATAAAGGCAGATGTTCCAAAACATCTTAATGGCTCCAGAATACCATGCTGAATGAAGTTCTAAAAGATGGTTCTGAGGAGAAAACACAGCACAGCCTTGTGACATGTGGGAAGTATGGGCTGTGGAAGGACAGATGCTACATGATGGGGAATGTATGTGGAATCTAAAAAGTTGAACTCATAGAAGCAAGGTAAATGGTTGCTTCCAGGGACTGGGGATGAAAGAAA
The DNA here is from genome assembly GCA_006410875.1 of Neotragus pygmaeus. NCBI lineage: Eukaryota > Metazoa > Chordata > Mammalia > Artiodactyla > Bovidae > Neotragus > Neotragus pygmaeus. The sequence continues at coordinate 1,510,888 of SJYV01019664.1, forward strand.
TGGGGAAATGTTGGTAAAATGGTACAAAGTATCAGTTATGCAGAATGAGTAAATTCAGGGGAATCTAATGTATTAATCCATGTATTCAGTTCAGTTCAGTCACTCAGTTGTGTCTGACACTTTGCAGCCCCATGGACTGCAGCATGCCAGACCTCTCTGTTCATCACCAGCTCCAAGAGCCTACTCAGTCTCATGTCCATTGAGTCAGTGATGCCATCCAACCATCTCATCCTCTGTTGTCCCCTTCTTCTCCTGCCTTCAGTCTTTCCCAGCATCAGAGTCTTTTCAAATGAGTCGGTTCTTTGCATCAGGTGGCCAAAGTATTGGAGTTTCAGCTTCAGAATCAGTCCTTCCAATGAATATTCAGGACTGATCTCCTTTAAGATGGACTGGTTGGATCTCCTTGCAGTCCAAGGGACTCTCAAGAGTCTTCTCCAATACCACAGTTCAAAAGCATCAATACTTTGGGGCTCAGCTTTCTTTGTAGTCCATCTCTCACATCCATACATGACTACTGGAACAACCATAGCTTTGACTAGATGAGCTGCAGTCACTATCTGCAGTGATTTTGGATTAATCCAAGTTAATACATGGTTAACTATAGTAAGCATGTACAGCATGGTTGTTGTAGTTAGTAATATTTACTGGAAAATTGTCAAAAGATTATATCTTTAATGTTCTCTACATCTTTAATGTTTTCCCTACTGCAAAAAGGTGATATTATATGATGGATATGTTAATTAGTCTGTGTAACCATTTCATAGTATATATGTATATCAAAATATTACATTGTACAGCTTAAATTATATACAGTTTGGTCAGTTGTGCTTTTTTTGGTTTATTTTTAATTGGAGGATAATTGCTTTACAATATTGTTGGTTTCTGCCCTACAGCAGCTTGAATCAGCCATAGGTATACATATGTCCCCTCCCTTTTGAACCTCCCTTCTACCTCCCACCCTATACCATCCCTCTAGGTTGTCACAAAGCACTGGATTTGAGCTCCCTGCTTCATACAGCAAATTCCCACTGGCTATCTGTTTTATATATGGTAATGTATATGTTTCAGTGCTACTCTCTTAACTTGTCCCACCCTCTGCCGGGGTCCTTCCCCGGTGGATCCAGGGTAATTCAAAGGTAGGAATGGAATCGGCGTCCTAGGAAAAAACTTACTTAATTACAGATATATAGAGAGATTGGAAAACTAGCGGAGAAAAGAAAGCTGAATAACTTGGTTTACGTGGAATACCAATCACCACCTACGTAGGCCACAGGTGTCTTTCCGTTCTCCCGAAGGAGAGGAGGCACTGAGGCCTCCCCGGTCCTATCTTAGAAGCCCAGGCAGAATTAGCAGGCTTGGTGAGTACACACGTGCCAGATGGGAATTCAGCCAGAAAATAGTAGGAAACATTAGTGGAGAAAAAGATGCTGAGTAACTTGGTTTATGTGGGATACCAATAAAATTCCAAGACAAGGAATTTGCACCATCTACGTTGGGCCACTGGCGCCACTTGAATATGGGAAGGTGCCCCTCCTTGGGCTCCTTCTTGCATGGAACTCGAAAGCCGGGGCAAGTAAGTAGACGTGGCGGGCACCCACGCTCCAGATGGGAATTCAGCCAGAAAAATGGGGAGCAAGAAAGAAACGACATGGGGGAATCAGTCTTTCCAGAAACCGATCCCGTTTCTTTATTTTTAGGTTTTGTTACACATAGGGATGAATACAGAGTCACACAGGGGTCAGCAGACCTGACCCTTGTCAAAATCAGGTGCTTCACATAAATGTATAAAAAAAAAGGTCTTAGGGGTTTCGCATCATCTTCTGGCCATGAGGCCTGCTGACATTTTACAACCCTTTCTTTCTGATAACCCCAAAACTTATATTTTCCAAGGGTGTTTTTTCTTGAACTAGGCACCACCCTCTGAAGGTAGCAGATAAAGTTACATTCCTATAGGGTGAGGGTGTAGTGGGTCACAACTAAGGAATTTATTTAACCCAAGGTTAACATGATTAATCTTAAAGGTTAATACTTATTTTTCCTATATGCTAGTTATATTCATTATAAGAGCAGGGAATATGGAGATTTAGCAGCAAACATCAGCCCAACAAATGAAAACCCTTCACCAATGTTCCCCTTAAGATCTATTTAGTCTTAAGATAGTGATAAAGCTACATTTTTACATAGCAAGGACATGGTGATTTATAACAAAGTACAGTGGTCTATAACAAAAGAGAAAATTCATTAACTCAAAAAGTCTAGTATTGCTAACATCAAAAACTACTATTTCCTTTTCTATATTCCAAATACATTGATTAATATATTCCCAGGTGGCTAAGGATATGGAGGCCTGGCAGCAGTCATTGACTCAACTATGAGAAAAGCCCTATGCTAATTAAGACTTTCAAAATACTCCAAACTCTGTGTGCTGTTTATGGTTGAAAGGTGTCATGCAAGCTGGTCTGTCAGCAGAGAGGTTTGACCTGAGACACTCTTGTCGCACCCAGGGCAGGGAATTAGCAGCAATTACTGGCATAACAAATGAAAAACCCTTCACCAATATAATTCCTAACCAACCCACTATACTAACAATTCCTAACTTCCCAAAAGAATTTGCCTTTAGTAAGCCTAAAACATCTTGTGCCTCTCACGGTTGGGAGGCTGTAAACAAGCACATGTGGCCAGACGAACCTGTACAGGCAGGCTAGATAACCTTCAGAGGAGTTCGTAAGTTGAAACACTCTTGTCATGCCGAGGAATTTTTATTGACTTGGAGCTGCACGTTTACTCCTTCTCCGAGAGAACCAGTGGGGAACAGCCCCCCATAAAGTCAGAGGTGTAGGTGAGAGCATGAGACAGTAAAGTAGGTAGACTCTGGTTTTGGGGGTAGATGCTCAGGAACGGGGTTTCCTGAGGCTTGATCACACCTTTGCGTATGCCGAAGCCTCCTTCCTCATAACCTTTGCCATGGGTGGAGTTCCTCACGCTGGCTGCCGGTAACCCTCTCCTTGCCCCACTGTGTCCACAAGTCTGTTGTCTATGTCTGTGTCTCCATTGCTGCCTCGCAAATATGTTCATCAGTACCATTTTGCTAGGTTCCATATATACGTGTTGATACACGATACTCTTTTTTTCTTTCTGACTGACTTCACTGTATAATAGGCTCTAGGTTCATATACTTCATTAGAACTGACTCAAATGCATTCCTTTTTAATGGCTGAGTAACATTTCATTGTGTTTATATATGTACCACAACTTCATTCATCTGTCAGTGAACATCTAGGTTGCTTCCATATCCTACCTACTGTAAATGCTGCTGCGATGAACATTGGGGTACATGGCATCTTTTTCAGTTATGGTTTCCTCAGAGTATATGACCAGTAATGGGATTGTTAGGTCAAATGGTAGTTTTATTCCTAATTTTTTAAGGAATCCCCATACTGTTCTCTATAGAGGCTGTCTCAATTTACATTCCCACCAACAGTGCAAGAGGGTTCTTTTTTATCTATACCCTTTCCAGCATTTATTATTTGTAGATCTTTTGATGATGGCCATTCTGACTGGTATGAGGTGATACCTCATTGTAGTTTTGATTTGCATTTCTATAATAACGAATGATGTTGAGCATCTTTTCATGTGTTTATTAGCCATCTGTGTATCTTTTTTGAAGAAACACCTGTTTAGGTCTTCTGCCTACTGTTAGACTGGGTTGTTTGTTTTTCTGGTTTTGAACTGCATAAGCAGCTTGTATATTTTGGAGATTAATCCTTTGTCAGTTGTTTCACTTGCTATTGTTTTCTCCCATTTTTGAGTTTTGTCTCTTTATCTTGTTGTACAGTTACCTTCACTGTACAAAAGCCTTTAAGTTTAATTAGGTCCCATTTGTTTATTTTTGTTTTTATTTCCATTACTTTAGAAGGTGGGTCATAAAGAATTTTGCTGTGATTTATGTCAGAGTGTTCTGCCTGTGTTTTATAGTTTCTGATGTTACATTTGGTCTTTAATCCATTTGAGTTTATCTTTGCCTGTGGTATTAGGAAACGTTCTAATTTCATTCTTTTATACATACCTGTCCAGTTTTCCCAGCACCCCTATTGAAGAGACTGTCTTTTCTCCTAAGGTTCCCATAGATCTGTGGGTTTGTCTCTGGGCTTTTATCTTGCTCCACTGGTTTATATTTCTGTTTTTTGTGCCAGTGTCATACTGTCTTTATGACTGTAGCTTTGTAGTATAGTCTGAAGTCAGGAAGATTGATTTCTCCAGCTCAATTCTTCTTTCTCAAGATTGCTTTGACTATTCAGGGTCTTTTGTGTTTCCATACAAATTGTGAAATTTTTTGTGCTAGCTCTGTGAAAAATACCTTTGGTAGTTTGATAAGGATTGTATTGAATTTATAGATTGCCTTGGGTCATATAATCATTTTTATAATATTGATCTTCCACTCCAAGAACGTGGTCTCTCTCTCCATCTGTTGTGTTGTCTTTGATTTCTTTCTTCACTGTCTTATAGTTTTCTGCATACAAGTTTTCTGCATACAAGTTTTTCTCTTTAGGTAGGTTAATTCCTAGGTGTTTTATTCTTTTCGTTGCATTGGTGAATTGGATTGTTTCCTTAACTTCTCTTTCTGATTTTTCATTGTTAGTTTATAAGAATGAAAGGGATTTCTGTCTATTAACTTTATATCCTTCAACTTTACTGTATTCATTGATTAGCTCTAGTAATTTTCTGGTGGCATCTTTAGGGTTTTCTGTGGATAGTATTAATGTCATCTGCAAACAGTGAGAGTTTTAGTTCTTACTTTGTAGTCTNGACAGTAAAGTAGGTAGACTCTGGTTTTGGGGGTAGATGCTCAGGAACGGGGTTTCCTGAGGCTTGATCACACCTTTGCGTATGCCGAAGCCTCCTTCCTCATAACCTTTGCCATGGGTGGAGTTCCTCACGCTGGCTGCCGGTAACCCTCTCCTTGCCCCACTGTGTCCACAAGTCTGTTGTCTATGTCTGTGTCTCCATTGTTGCCTCGCAAATATGTTCATCAGTACCATTTTGCTAGGTTCCATATATACGTGTTGATACACGATACTCTTTTTTTCTTTCTGACTGACTTCACTGTATAATAGGCTCTAGGTTCATATACTTCATTAGAACTGACTCAAATGCATTCCTTTTTAATGGCTGAGTAACATTTCATTGTGTTTATATATGTACCACAACTTCATTCATCTGTCAGTGAACATCTAGGTTGCTTCCATATCCTACCTACTGTAAATGCTGCTGCGATGAACATTGGGGTACATGGCATCTTTTTCAGTTATGGTTTCCTCAGAGTATATGACCAGTAATGGGATTGTTAGGTCAAATGGTAGTTTTATTCCTAATTTTTTAAGGAATCCCCATACTGTTCTCTATAGAGGCTGTCTCAATTTACATTCCCACCAACAGTGCAAGAGGGTTCTTTTTTATCTATACCCTTTCCAGCATTTATTATTTGTAGATCTTTTGATGATGGCCATTCTGACTGGTATGAGGTGATACCTCATTGTAGTTTTGATTTGCATTTCTATAATAACGAATGATGTTGAGCATCTTTTCATGTGTTTATTAGCCATCTGTGTATCTTTTTTGAAGAAACACCTGTTTAGGTCTTCTGCCTACTGTTAGACTGGGTTGTTTGTTTTTCTGGTTTTGAACTGCATAAGCAGCTTGTATATTTTGGAGATTAATCCTTTGTCAGTTGTTTCACTTGCTATTGTTTTCTCCCATTTTTGAGTTTTGTCTCTTTATCTTGTTGTACAGTTACCTTCACTGTACAAAAGCCTTTAAGTTTAATTAGGTCCCATTTGTTTATTTTTGTTTTTATTTCCATTACTTTAGAAGGTGGGTCATAAAGAATTTTGCTGTGATTTATGTCAGAGTGTTCTGCCTGTGTTTTATAGTTTCTGATGTTACATTTGGTCTTTAATCCATTTGAGTTTATCTTTGCCTGTGGTATTAGGAAACGTTCTAATTTCATTCTTTTATACATACCTGTCCAGTTTTCCCAGCACCCCTATTGAAGAGACTGTCTTTTCTCCTAAGGTTCCCATAGATCTGTGGGTTTGTCTCTGGGCTTTTATCTTGCTCCACTGGTTTATATTTCTGTTTTTTGTGCCAGTGTCATACTGTCTTTATGACTGTAGCTTTGTAGTATAGTCTGAAGTCAGGAAGATTGATTTCTCCAGCTCAATTCTTCTTTCTCAAGATTGCTTTGACTATTCAGGGTCTTTTGTGTTTCCATACAAATTGTGAAATTTTTTGTGCTAGCTCTGTGAAAAATACCTTTGGTAGTTTGATAAGGATTGTATTGAATTTATAGATTGCCTTGGGTCATATAATCATTTTTATAATATTGATCTTCCACTCCAAGAACGTGGTCTCTCTCTCCATCTGTTGTGTTGTCTTTGATTTCTTTCTTCACTGTCTTATAGTTTTCTGCATACAAGTTTTCTGCATACAAGTTTTTCTCTTTAGGTAGGTTAATTCCTAGGTGTTTTATTCTTTTCGTTGCATTGGTGAATTGGATTGTTTCCTTAACTTCTCTTTCTGATTTTTCATTGTTAGTTTATAAGAATGAAAGGGATTTCTGTCTATTAACTTTATATCCTTCAACTTTACTGTATTCATTGATTAGCTCTAGTAATTTTCTGGTGGCATCTTTAGGGTTTTCTGTGGATAGTATTAATGTCATCTGCAAACAGTGAGAGTTTTAGTTCTTACTTTGTAGTCTGAATTCCTTTTATTTCTTTTTCTTCTCTGTTTGCAGTGGCTAGGACTTCCAAAACTGTGTTGACTAATAGTGGCCAGAGTGTGCTCCCTTGTCTTTGTCAATTGCACCTTAATAAAGCTAGAAAAAAAATAAAAGTATAGACTTTAGAATCAGGCAAACCTGGAGTTGAGTATAACTTGGAATATGATCATTACGGATGTCTTAAAAATACTGAGCCTTGGTTCACCTGTCATATAAAAAGGAATATGAAATTAAATAAGTTAGTGAATGTATAAAGCTGACCTTTGGCACTTGTAAGATGTCTTGAAAAGATTAATAGCTTTTATATGTACTGTGTACTAAGGCAGTGAAGCCTGTACTGCATTTGGGGAACAAAATTAAAAGATTAGTTTTTTATGTATATATAAATATACATAAATATATATATATTTAAAATATATCTATTTTATTGAAATATAGTTGACTTACAATGTTTCAGGTGCACAACAAGGTGAATCAATTATTCAAATACACATAAATTATTTTTGAAATTATTTTCCATCATAGGTTATTGGAAGATTTTGATTATGGTTCCCTATACTATACAGTAAAACTTTGTTGCTTGTTGCATATCTATTTTTAAATTATAAATCTAGCTTCTGTTCATACTAAGTCAAGTGGAATCAAAATGTCATGATTTTTTTAGTTAGGCAAAAACTCATAAGTTTTCTAAAATGTATACATTATGCATGTTTATATATATATGTATAAAAAAGCTTTTCTACCACACTTGATAAAGGCTGGAGTAAGAACATCAAAAAAAAAAAAAAAGAAAGATGGAGAAATTGGAGAAGATAAACTAAATGAAAGGGGAGCACTGATTATGAAATAGAAAAAGTGAAACAAATTAGATATAAGTAAAAGATTATCATAGAGTCCAGTTGTTTTTAAACATGACTACTCATTAGAAACATATATGGAGCTCTGGAGAAAAAAAGCAATACCTGAGCATCTATATATTTCAAGATAATTCTGATATCCATCTGGATTTTAAGGAGTGATTACAGATTTTTCTATCAGATCCTCATTTTGCTGATATAAATTTCTATTATTTTTCTGTTGACCAACATGATACAGTGGTATTAAGTGAGCAATATTTACTTAATCACAATAATGAAAGATCTTTATCAGTCACAATCAATAGCCAGACAAAAATAAAGGATAATTATAGTTTGCAAGCCATAATGGAACACGATTAACTTAACAATATAAAATCAGTTCAGTTCAGTTGCTCAGTTGTGTCTGACTCTGCGACTGCATGGACTGCAGCACACCAGGCTTCCCTGTCCATCATCAACTCCCAGAGCTTGCTGAAATTAATGTCCATCAAGTTGGTGATGCCATCAAACCATCTCATCCTCTGTCACCCCCTTTTCCTCCCACCTTCAATCTTTCCCAGCATCAGGGTCTTTTCAAATTAGTCAGTTCTTCACATCAAGTGGCCAAAGTATTGGAATTTTAGCTTCAGCATCAGTCCTTCCAATGAATATTCAGGACTGATTTACTTTAGGATGGACTGCTTGGATCTCCTTGCAATTGAAGGGACTCTCAAAAGTCTTCTCTAACACCACAATTCAAAAGCATCAATTCTTCGGCACATCGGCACTCAGCTTTCTTTATAATCCAACTCTCACTTCCATAACGTGACTATTGGAAAAACCATAGCTTTGACTAAACAGACCTTGGTTAGTAAAGTAATGTCCCTGCTTTTTAATAGGCCGTTTAGGTTGGTTATAGCTTTTCTTCCAAGGAGCAAGCGTCTTTTAATTTCATGGCTGCAGTCACCATCTGCATTGATTTTGGAGCCCCCCCAAAATAAAGTCTGACACTGTTTCCATTGTTTCCCCATCTATTTGCCATGAAGTGATGGGACCTGATGCCATGATCTTAGTTTTCTGAATGTTGAGTTTTAAGCCAACTTTTTCACTCTCCTCTTTCATCAAGAGACTCTTTAGTTTTTCGCTTTCTATCATAAGGGTGGTGTCATCTGCATATCTAAGGTTAGTGATATTTTTCCCAGCAATATTGATTCTAGCTTGTGCTTTTTCCAGCCTGGCATTTTGCATGATGTACTCTGTATATAATTTAAATAAGCAGGGTGACAGTATACTGCCTTGATGTACTCCTTTCCCAATTTGGAACCAGTCTGTTGTTCCATGTCCAGTTCTAACTGTCGCTTCCTGACCTGGATACAGATTTCTCAGGAGGCAGGTCAGGTGCTCTGGTTTTCCCATCTCTTTCAGAATTTTCCACAAGTTTGTGGTTATCCACACAGTCAAAGGCTTTGGTGTAGTCAATAAAGCAGAAGTAGATGTTTTTCTGGAACTCTCTTGCTTTTCCCATGATCCAGCAGATGTTGGCAATTTGATCTCTGGTTCTTCTGGCTTTTCTAAATCCAGCTTGAACATCTGGAAGTTCATAGTTCACGTACTGTTGAAGCCTGGCTTGGAGAATTTTGAGTATTTCTTTGCTAGGGTGGGAGATGAGTGCAATTGTGTTCAAAATGTGTTTGAACATTCTTTGGCATTGCCTTTCTTTGGGATTGGAATGAAAACTGACCTTTTTCAGTCCTGTGGCCACTGCTGAGTTTTCCAAATTTGCTGGTATATCAAGTGCAGCACTTTCATAACTGGATTTAAAATAGCTCAACTGGAATTCCATCATCTCCACTAGCTTTGTCCGTGGTGATGCTTCCTAAGGCCGACTTGACTTCGGACTCCAGGATGTCTGGCTCTAGGTGAGTGATCACACCATCATGATTGTCTGTGTCATTAACATCTTTCTTGTATAGTTCTTCTATGTATTTTGCCACATCTTCTTAGTATCTTTAGCTTCTGTTAGGTCCATGCCATTTCTTTCCTTAATTGTGCTCATCTTTGCATGAAATGTTGCCTTGGTATCTCTTAATTTTCTTGAATCGATCTCTAGTCTTTCCCATTCTGTTGTTTTCCTCTATTTCTTTGCATTGATCACTGAGGAGGGCTTTCTTATTGCCCCTTGCTATTCTTTGGAACTCTGCATTCAGATGGATATATCTTTCCTTTTCTCCTTTGTCTTTTGCTTCTCTTCATTTCTCACCTATTTTAAGCCCTCCTCAGACAACCATTTAGCATTTTTGCATTTCTTTTTCTTGGGAATGGTTTTGATCACCTCCTGTACATCAAGACCATACAATGTATACCTCTGACCATAGTTCCTTCAGGTACTCTATCAGCTCTAATCCCTTCAATCTATTTGTCACTTCCACTGAAAAATTAAGGGATTTAAGTCATGCCTGAATGGTCTAGTGGTTTTCCCTACTTTCTTCAATTTAAGTCTGAATTTGGCAATAAGGAGTTCATGATCTTAGCCACAGTCAGCTCCAAGTCTTGTTTTTGCTGACTGTGTAGAGCTTCTCCATCTCTGGCTGCAAAGAATATAATCAGTCTGATTTCAGTATTGACCATCTGGTGATGTCCATGTGTAGAGTGGTCTGTTGTGTTGTTGGAAGAGGGTGTTTGCTATGACCAATGCGTTCTCTTGGGAAAACTCTGTTAGCCTTTGCTCTGCTTCATTTTGTACTCCAAGGCCAAACTTGTCTGTTACTCCAGGTATCTCTTGACTTCCTACTTTTGCATTCCAGTCTCCTATGTGAAAAGGACATCTTTTTTGGGTGTTAGTTCCAGAAAGTCTTGTAGGTCATCATAGAACCATTCAGCCTCAGCTTCTTTGGCATTGGTGGTTAGGGCATAGAGTTGGATTACTGTGATATTGAATGGTGGGGTAAAAGGATGTGTACTCATCTTCTCCTGTGAGAACTCCAGAATTGCAACTTCCTGCTGAACAACCATTAACAGGAGAATGTTGGATCCCACCAAAAAAAAAAAAAAAAGAGAGAAACAAAATATATAGCCATTAATCTAAACTTTTGGAGAACTTTATGAAGGCTGAGTTAAGTCTTCTGTTAGCAGACAAAAAATAATAATCATTTGTTGATATATTATGTCTCTGTGAAGAATTGATATATAATCAAAGGGAAACAGACTTAACGGTGATTAGTATTACTAGGCTCAGTGTTTCAAAAATCTTTCTGATTACAGGACACTTATCTTTTGAAAGAATACTCTTTAAATTAGAAATCTTTGTGATTGTAGAGATCTTGAATTAAATAGAACAAACAATCTGAAGAATACAACAAAAGTTGATTTTATGGCATTTATATTAAAAAAGACAATTTTGATCAAATTCGTGATTAATGTTTTAAAAATTAAGTGTATACACACATCTAATACATGTATACGTGTGTGTGTGTGTTAGTTGTTTCAGTTGTATCTGACTCTTTGTGACCCCATGGATTATAGCCTGCTGGGCTCCTGGGTACATGGGATTCTCCAGGCAAGAATATTGGACTGGGTTACCATGCCCTCCTTCAGGGGAGCTTCCCAACCCAGGGATCAAACTCTGGTCTCCTGTCTTGCTCGTGGACTCTTTACCATCTGAGCCACAAGGGAAGCACGTATATACATATACAAGGCCAAATAATAAAGTTGAAGCACGTCTCTACTTTGTGGTGTCATCATGCTCTTATGCTTCAGTTGTAAATTGTGACATCATTGTTCATTCCTCCCCTCTATCTCAACACCACCAAATAAAAATAGATTTCTGATTATTTTCCCTACATATGCTCTCACGTGTAGCCCATCTAATCCCTGAAGCTCTATTTTAAACATTTCTGTAGTAACGACTTCTTAATGATTTTCTTTGCTTTCAGTCTAACCCTGAGCCTCTTGCATGGTCAGCAATGAGGATTCAAAAACAGTTTCAACTTTTAAACTTTTATTTATATGTTGTTGTTGTTATTCAGTAGCTAAGTTGTTTCCCACTCTTTGTGACCCATGGAGTGCAGCATGCCAGGCTTCCCTGTTCTCTACCATGTCCTGCGATTTTCTCAAGTTCATGTCCATTGAGTCAGTGGTGCTATCTAACCTTTTCATCATCTGCTGCCCTCTTCTTTTGCCTTCAATCTTTTTTGACATCACTGTCTTTTCCAGTGAGTCGGCTGTTTGCATTGGGTGGCCAAAGTATTGGAGATTCAGCTTTAGCATCAGTCCTTCCATTGAATATTCAGGGTTGATTTCCTTTACATTGACTGGTTTGATCTTGCTGTTCAAAGGATTCTCAAGAGTCTTCTTCAGCACCACAATTTGAAAGCATCTATTCTTTGCTTCGAAAGCCCTCTCTATGGTCCTACTCTCACATCTGTCCATGACTACTGGAAAATCCATAGCTTTGACTGTATGGACCTTTGTCAACAAAGTGATTTCTTTGCTTTTTAATATGCTGTCTAGGTTGGTCATAGCTTTCCTTCCAAGAAACAAGTGTCTTCTAATTTCATGGCTGCAGTCACCAGCTATGGTGACTTTATTTATATAACATTATATGAAGTTTCAAACATATGATAGAAGGAATATTATATGGATTGAACTTGATAGCTCCTTATTCTTTCAGAATGAAATCCAGACTCCAGACCACTGAATATGTATCAGTCAGAACTGTCCATAGCTTGGCTTCAACTTGGCTTTCCACCTTTATCTCTACACATGAGGCGGAGTTGAAGTACCATCTCCGTAGTGGGGCTTCCCTGACATGTTTCTTTTCAGCTCTGACTCTCCTAGCTGCAGGTATGCTCTTTTAGTGTATCCTACTACTCATATTTTTTTCAACAAATATTTATTAAGACTGTCCCAAATTCTAGACCATTATTGAATTCCTCCTGACAGTTTCTTCTACTAAATTGAGCCTCCATGACATTAGGAGCCACGTCATCTTCATCGTTTGGTCTCTTCTTCTATATTTAGCACAGTGTCTTGCATATGATGAAGCTCTGAAGTCAGTAGTGATCTCAACAGTTGACCTTCAGTTATTTTCAAATAGATCATTACCTAATAAAATTATACAGGTGAAATTTAGAAAGTCTTTAGAATTAAAAATTAAAATGTTTTTAGGATTACAGATTTATGTTTTAATTTTTTAATTTTTTTTCTGTTTTTATTTTTAAAGTAAAATTTTTAAAAATGTGGAAAATACAGATAAGGGCAAAAAAGATGATTAAAATGATTTTTGAAACCTAGAGATGACAACCTAAAACATTTTTAACACTTTGCATTGATTTATTCTGTTCACTTGATTCAGTCTCTTCCCCACCCCNGATGAGAGGCAGTAATTTGCTTCACTTGACAGATACTCGAATCTGACTTGGAGAAACTTGACAGCTTAGCTACCACTTTGATCTTACTCTGCAGTGGCTGTAGAAGAAGAGCAATGGAGGATCTATGAAAAATACCAAGTTTCACTGCTGGGGAATTTTATTCTGTCAGTCTGAGTGGGGCCTAAGTATTGTAATTTGTAAAAGACTTTCTGTGTTGGCTACAGTGCAACCAGCGTTCAACAACTGCTGTAGGACTGCCTAAGGTCCCTGGAAATTTTTGAGGAGAAGGGTTTCAATTCACCCATCTATTAAAAACACATTAGGGTGGCTTTTTGTGTTTTTATGCCATAGGAAGAGGGCAAACAGCAGTGAACAGAATAAAACAGGAAAAAGTCCTTGTTTACACTTATGGGGTGGAAGGCAGTTTAAATTCTTTTCTGTTAGGGGAAGACAGGCAATAAACTAATAATACATGATGTGGTAAGTAAAAACAATTGTTTTGAAGGAAATAAAGCATAATGAGGGAAACAGGAATGGGCACAGAAGGGGGAGTAGGGTCAGAGAAGAGAGTGCTATTTTGTCAAGTTAGGGGAGACTTCCCTGATGGTTGGGATGTGAGCAGAGACATGGAAGAAGTGAGGGAGTGAGTAGACAGAGGAAGTCATAAGGGAAACCTCCAGTCAGGCATAGGCCAGTGAGGTTGGGTGTTGTGGACTGCATTGTGCAAAACATATACACATACCCATTTATATATCCAGACCTTAATCCCCAGCATGACTGTTTGGAGATAGGGCTTCCAGGAGGTCATGCAAGTTAAATAAGTTGTAAGTGAAGTGAAAGTCACTCAGTTGTGTCCGACTCTTTGCCATCCCATGGGCTACACAGTCCATGGAATTATCTAGGCCAGAATACTGGAATGGATAGCTGCTCCCTTCTCCAGGGGATCTTCCCAACCCAGGGATCAAACTCAGGTCTCCCACATTGTAGGCAGATTCTTTACCAGCTGAGCCAACAGAGAAGGCCAAGGTCATAAGTATAAAATCCTAATGGGATGGGATTGGTGACCTTTTAAGAAGAGGAAAAAGAAATCACTCTCCCTGTTTGCCATGTGAGGAACAGCGAGGAGGCGTCTGCAAGCCAGGAGGGGGAGCGCTCACAAGAAGCTGAATCGTGATAGACTTGATGTTGGACTTTCTGTCTCCCAACCTTTGAGAAAATAAATTTCTGTTCTTTCAGCTACCCAGTCTCCAGTATTTGTTATGGCGGCCCTAGCCAACTAAGACAGCATATTAAAAAGCAGAGACATTACTTTGCCATCAAAGATCCATATAGTCAAAGTATGGTTTTTCGAGTAGTCATGTGTGGATGTGAGTATTGGACAATAAAGAAAGCTGAGTGCTGAAGAATTGATGCTTTTGAACTGTGGTGTTGGAGAAGACTCCTGAGAGTACTTGGACTGCAAGGAGATCCAACCAATCAATCCTAAAAGAAATCAATCCTGAATATTCATTGAAAGGACTGATGGCTGAAGCTGAACCTTCAGTACTTAGGCCAACTGATGTGAAGAACTGACTCATTAGAAAAGACCCTGATTCTGGGAAAGACTGAAGGCAGGAGGAGAAGGGAATGACAGAGGACAAGATGGTTGAATGACATCACCAACTCGATGGACTTGAGTTTGAGCAAGCTCTGGGAGTTGGTGATGGACAGAGAAGCCTGGAGTCCATGGGGTTTCAAAGAGTCAGACACAACTAAGTGACTGAACTGAACCAACTGAGACTCCAGGAACAGAGGATTTCAGAGGGGAGAGTATAGGAGATGAAGCAGAAGAGGAACTAAATCATGTAGGGCTGCAGTCTAGAGCAAGAATTTTTGATTTTCTTGTCAGTTGCCATGTATTCTTTTTGCCTGGGGAAGGAGTTTGGATAGGGAGGAGGAATCCATTGAATTGTTTCAGGCATAGGATGGTATACTTTGATTTACACCTAGAAGGATCAGCTGGTTGCTTTGAGGGAGCATAGTCTTCCTTCCAGGGACATTAGTTATCTTCATAATTGTTGCACATGTAGTATCAGTGGGAACAGTGTGAAATCATCCAATTCTAGATATAGTTTGAAGGTAGAGTGGAAAGAAATTGCTTGTGAATTAGATGTGGGTGTGAGAGAAAGTGGGGCATGAATACTGTGTCTGTCTGGTCAGATAAACTGAAAAATGGAGTGCTATTTACTAAGATAGGAAGACTGCCAAAGAATGGAAGAATGGGAGGAGGGAGCAATCAAAATTATAAGTTATTGTGAGTTGCTGCTAAACATACAAATGAAGATTTGAGTAGGTAGTTGGTTTATTAGACTGGAGTTTAGAGGGGACATTGGGGCTGGTGATAGACACTTTGGAGTATCATTGCACAGATCAGTAGTTTTCAACCTTGGATGCCCTTTATAATCAGCTTGAGAATTTTCAGAACATTTCTAAACCTGACCCCAGCCCTATATAATCTCATTTAATGTGGGAGTGGGGCTCAGGTATTCCTGTTTTAATTTGGCTAGTGGTTAAACATTTTTTAAACAACTTTTATTGAGGTATATTTGACACCCCATATAATACACACAAAGTGTGCAGTTTGATAAGTTTTGGCAGATGGATACACCTGTGAAACCATCACCACAATTATGATAGTGAAACATATCCATCACCAGCAGAAGTTTCTTTATATCCTATTTCAGTTCTTCCCTATTATGCCTCCCTCACATCTTCAGTCACTGAGCAACTGCTGATCTGCTTTCTGTGTAGATAGCTTACATTTTCTGGGATTCTGTAAATGAAATCTTAACAGTATATACTCTTCTGTGTGTCTTCTGTAACTGTTTTGAGTGTAACTCCTTTAAGTATAATTCCTTTTTGTTACTGAGTAGTATTCCATGGTATGAATTTCTTTTTTTATTTAGCTGTTAATGAACCTTTGGGTTATTCTCAGTTTGGGGCCACTGCAAATAAAGCTACTGTGAATGTTTGAGTATAAGTCTTTGTGTGGACATATATTTCCTTTAGATAAATATCTTAGAATGGAATAGCTGGCTTGTATGGATCACATTTTTTCATATATTTCAGCATGAGAGATTTTGTGTGTGCATGGATGTATGTGTATCCTTGAGGAAAACTTTTATGCCCAGAAGTTTTTCAGACACTATTTTCATTATTAAAATCAATACTCAGTGTATTAATTTCAGTTTAGATATATAATTTTTTCCTTAAATATTCATTTTGACAGATCTTATTCAATTTAGAAAATTTAGCAAAATTTAATTTCTTTTTTCCTAGGTGCAGTTATTTTTAAAAAGCATCACAAGTTAATTCTGATGTGGAGGCAGGGCTGCAAACCATGGTACAGGTAGTATTTAAAGCCAAGTATTGAATAAGGTCGCCTAGGATAGTCATTTTTCAGACTTTTGTTTGTAAGCAACTACACATAGTCCTGGGGTACATTCTGAGAGTTTGTATTTCTGCAAGGCTCCCAGATGCTGATACCCTCAGTTGAGCTGTTGGATCATACTTTGAATAGCCCATCCTAGAAGGTTAATGTAGATAGAAGAGATAATAACCTCAAGGCTGATCCCGGGCCCCTCCAAAGTTTAGAATTTGGAAAGAGGAGTAGAAAATGAGGCAAAAAAAAAAAAAAAGAGTGTGGTATTCTAGAGGCTTCTGAAGATAAATATAGTTCTGTCAGGAGGTAAAGTGTGATAAACTCTAAAATATTGCTTGAAGAAATGGAGTGAAATTCGAGCTATAGTTGACTAATGGACGTGGTAAAGTGCTCATTGAAATACTTGACTTGAAAGAAATGCTTTCGGTAGAGTGATAGGGACAAAAGCCTGATTGATGTGAGCTCGTGAGAGAAGGGAGGAAAGTAAGTACAGACAAATCATTTAATGCTTACTGTGGAAGAGAGAACAAAGAAATGGGGCAACTGACTAGAAGGGGATGTGGAAGTAGGGATGGGCTTTCTTTTTCTTTTTCAGGTAAGAAATATCATAATGTATTTGTATGCTGACAGGAATAACAGTAGCGAAGGAAATATGGTTGGAGCAGGAGTTGTGTCCTGGGAGAAGGGATCTTGTTGGCAGATAGAGGCATGACCTTAAATAGGAATATGGAGAGGGAAAATTAGACTATCAAATAACTTCTGTTGTCTTTCTGAAATGAGAATCAAGATCACTCCATGATAAGTAAAGAGAACACAGTAAGTTTTGCTCAGCACTCTATCCTCAGTACTTAGAACGGTGATTTGAACATGTGAGGGCTTAGTTAATATTTGTTAAGTGAATGAATGTAAGGAAGAATGACCTTGATTTGGAGGGGAGGAGGTAAGGAGTCAAGTCAGGTAGTAGAGAAGGTGGCTGTTGGCTTAGGCCAGCATGGTGCTTATGGGAATGATGAGGAGAGCTGTTCCAGTAATATTGAAAGAAAAGTGAAAGGACTTGATTTTAATTTGACTAAGGGGATGGAAAAGTTGAGGATGACTTGTCTGTAGCTCTGGAGCATGTCTTTAGTCTTTCAAATGAAGTGGACTGTGATGTTCTTTAATAATTTGAGTGATTTTTCAGACTTAATTCCTGAACACTAACATAGTTTTTATAAAGTTGATGTAGTCATCTGTCTTTTCTATACTTACCAGAGAGTGTTTCAGTAGCTCCCAAGGAATCAAATCTCTCCTGCCACCACCTCTCAGGAATTTAGGGAAAGCTGTGACCTGGGCCTCTGAGGAAATGTTTGATGTTGAAAATTACATGTATATAAACCTTGGAATAAAAATTCTTCAAAATACTCAGCATAGATTCTTAAAATGATGAAGGATACTATACATTGCATTCTGTAAGCAAATTAAGGCAAGTAAAAAAGACAAAGTGCATTGAACCTGGGGTGTCAATTTAATTGGTTTGGTGTGAATACCTTGGATCAGCAGACTGAATTGCTTTCCTCACAGCCATACCTCAGGGTCAGCTGGGAGATGCAAGGATGAGCAGTGAACAGGTGGGGGCTGAGGCTCCACGTTAACTTCAGCAGAAGTTGGTTTGCTTTCGAGATTGATTCAAGATGGTGGTGTAGAAGGACACGTGGTCGTCTCTTCCTGGGGGAGCAGCAAAATCGCAATTGGCTGTTAAACAGCCATCGACAGGAGGATGCTGGAACCCCCCTAAAGAATATACCCCATGTCCAAAGACGAGGAAAAAGCCACAACAAGACAGTAGAAGGAGCACAATCACAATAAAATCAAATCACATACTCGCCAGGTGGGTGACCCACAGAGTGGAGCACAATAATACCAAAGAAGTTTTCTTGTATTTGGGAAGGTTCTGAGCCCTGCATCACGCTTCCCAGCCTGGGGATCTGACAAAGGGACTGGGAATCCCCAGGGAACTTTGAAGGCCAGTGAGATTTTATTATAGGACTTCCACCAGACTAGGGGGAACAGAGATTCTACTCTTAGAGGGCACAGACAAAATCCTGTGCGCATTGTCAGGGGAAGGGAGCAGTGACTCTACAGGAGACTGAACCAGACCTACCTGCTAGTGTTGGAGGGTCTCCTGTGGAGGCGTGAGTCACTGGTGGCTCACCTTTGGGATGGGGGCACTGGGAGCAGCAATCCTTGGCATAAGCACAGAGCATAGACCCCAGGGCTGAGACGCCTCAGGCCAAACAGCTAACAGGAAGGGAGTGCAACCCCACCTATCAGCAGAAAATTGGATTAAAGTTTTACTGAGCATGGCCCTGCCTGCTAGACCAAGACCCAGTTTTTCCACCACTATTCCCTCCCATCAGGAAACTTACACAAGCCTCTTAGCCTCATCCACCAGAGGGCAGACAGAAGAAGCAAGAAGAACCACAATCCCACAGTGGCTAGAAGAAAAAAACCACGTCACAGAAAGTTAATCAGAATGAAAAAGTAGTGGGTTATGTCTCAGATGAAGGGACAAGATAAAACCCAGGAAAGCAACTAAATGAAGTGGAGATAGGCAACTGTCCAGAATAAGAATTCAGGATAATGATAGTGAAGATGATCCAGGATCTTGGAAAAAGAAGGGAGAAGATGCAAGAAATGCTTACCAAAGACCTAGAAGAACTAAAGAACAAACAAACAGAGATGAGCAGTACAGTAGAGGGAATCAGTAACAGAATAACTGAGGCAGAAGAATGGATAAGTGACCTGGAGGACAGAATATAGGAAAAAGAAAGAAAATGAAGACAGCCTAAGAGACCTCTGGGACAACATTAAATGCACCAACGTTTGCATTTTAGGGGTCCCAGAAGGAGGAGAGAAAGGATCCAAGAAAATATTTGAAGAGATAATAGCTGAAAAGTTCCCTCACATGGGAAAGGAAATAATCAGCCAAGTCCAGAAATTCCACACAGAGAGTCCCAGGCAGGATAAACCCAAGGAGGAACACACTGGACACATCATAATCAAACTGATGAAAACTAAAGACAGAGATAAAATGTGAAAAACAACAAGGTAAAAGTGACAAATAACATACAAGGGCACAAGCCAGAAGGGAATGGCAAGATTATTTGAAGTGATGAAAGGGAAGAACTTACAACCAAGAATACTACTCAGCAGGACTCTCATTGAGATTTGATGGAGAAATCAAAAGCTTTCCAGACAAGCAAAGGTTAAGAGGATTCAGCAGCACAAAATCAGCTTTACAGCAAATGCTAAGGGAACTTCTCTGGCAGGAAACACAAGAAAAGGAAAAGACCTACACNAAGAATACTACTCAGCAGGACTCTCATTGAGATTTGATGGAGAAATCAAAAGCTTTCCAGACAAGCAAAGGTTAAGAGGATTCAGCAGCACAAAATCAGCTTTACAGCAAATGCTAAGGGAACTTCTCTGGCAGGAAACACAAGAAAAGGAAAAGACCTACACAAAATAAACCCAGAACAATTATGATAATTACCTTAAGTGTAAATGTATTAAATACACCAACCATAAGACCTAGACTGGCTAGGTGGATGAAAACATGTACATGTATGCACTTCCACTTAGCACATCATTCTACTTAACCCCCCAAATTGTATGTAATTACTTTATATTGTTAGGTTAATCATATTTCCATTATGGTTTGAAGTTATAATTATCTTTCATTTTTTTGTCTGGCTATTGAGTGTGAAAACTGATAAACATCTTTTATTATTGTGATTATGTAACTCTTATTTGCTTAAGATTGATTGGTCAACAAAAATTATTAGACTTCTATATCACTAAAACTATCATTTAATAGAAAAACTTATTTAAAATTTAGGTGCATATCAGAATTATCTTGAAATTTTCTGAGAAGTACAAATGCCCAAGTATTGCTTTTTTCTCCAAAGCTCCAGATGTGTTTCTAATGAGCACCTATGTTTAAAAACAATTGGACTATATGATGGTCTTTTACTTTTATTTAGTATGTTTCACTTTTTCTATTTCATATTCAATGCTCCCTTTTCATTTAGTTTGTTTTCCAATTTTTCCATCTCTTTTTTCTTGTTGTTCTTTCTCAATCCTTTATCAAGCATAGTGGAAAAGCTTTAGTATGTATAATATAAACAGTATGTATAATATATATATTTTAGAAATTTTAGGAATTTTTGCCTAGCTAAATAATTTATGACATTTTGAGTCCACTTATTTGACTTAATATGAACAGAATGATAGATTTCTGATTTATATTTACTCAGAACTTTGATATAGTTCCATGGATTTTAGCATCTAGTATTACTGCTGAAAGTTTATTGGTGATATTTGAAAAAGACAATTTGAACGAGGCTTGAAACCTCTAATGCAATTCTGAGAATATAAAGAAATACTATATCATAGAAAGGAAATTAAATGTGATACAGTATTGTTAAAGTACAGATTTTGTTCAAATTACAAAAAAATCTTATGCTAGTGTCCATTATTTATTTTCATACCTTATTCAAGATTCCACATTGTATTTAGTTGCATTGAGCATCTCCAGTGCATGCAACGGATTCTGGTAAGTTCTTTTTAAATTTTTATTCTAGTACAAATATTTTCTGATTTTCTTTGTTGTATCTTCTTAGATATACCCATCATTTAAAAGTGGACATTTAATTTTCAAATTTTAAGTTATCTTAGACATTAAATTTCTCATTTTTTTTTAAGCAAGCAATAACATTTAATTTATTTGTCAGTCTTTGTATTCAGTCACTCAGTTGTATATGACTCTTTGTAACCCCATGGACTACACACATCAGGTTTCCCTGTCCTTCAGTATCTCCTGGAGTTTGCTCAACCTCATGTCCATTGACTCTATGATGCCATCCAACAGTCTCATCCTTTGTTGCCCCCTTCTCCTCCTGCCCACAATCTTTCCCAGCATCAGGGTCTTTTCCAGTGAGTCAGCTCCTCACATCAGGTGGTCAAAGTATTGGAGCTTCAGCTTTAGCATCAGTCCTTCCCATGAATATTCAGGGTTGATTTTCTTTAGGATTGGACTGGTTTGATCACCATATTGTCCAAGGGACTCTCAAGAGTCTTCTCCAGCCACACAGTTTGAAAGCATAAATTTCTCATTTTGATATTGATTGCTCATTTAAATGCTTTCTTCTCTGTCGTCACTCTCTGTTTTTTCAATCTCCTGACTTTCAGTGGCTAAATCGAAGATCTCTCTTGGTAAATGTCACATTGCACTTGGAAATATGTTGGTTATTTTCAAATATCTTTGGATACTGATTCTTAACAAAATTCCATAGTGATAAGAGAACAGAGTCTGTATGATTTCAGAACCTTTGGGGTTGTTCAGTCACCTAGTTGTGTCCGACTTTGCAGTGTACCAGGCTTCCCTGTCCCTCACCATCTCCTGGAATTTGCCCAAGTTCATTTCCATTACATTGGTGATGCTATACAGCCATCTCATCTGTCACTCTCTTTTCCTTCTGCCTTCAGTCTTTCCTAGCATCATGGTCTTTTCCAATGAGTTGGTTGTTCTCATCAGATGGCCAAAGTATTCGAGCTTCAGCTTCAACATCAGTCCTTTCAATGATTCTTTTGGTTTGATTTCCTTTAAGATTGACTGATTTGATCTCCTTGCTGACCAAGGAGCACCACAGTTTCAAAGCATCAATTCTTTGGCAGTCTACCTTCTTTATGGTCCAGGTCTCACAACCATATGTGACTACTGGAAAGATCATAGCCTTGACTATACAGACCTTTGTTGTCAAAGTGATGTCTTTGCTTTTTTAACAGACTGTCTAGGTTTGTAATAGCTTTCTTGTCAAGAAGCAATCGTCTAGTAATTTCATGGCTGCAGTTACCATCCACAGTGATTATAGAGCCCAAGAAGAGGAAGTCAGTCACCACTTCTACGTTTTCCCCTTCTATTTGCCTTGAAGTGATGGGGCTGGATGCCATGATTTTAGTTTTTTTAATATTGTGTTTTAAGCCGGCCTTTTCACTCTCCTCCTTCACATCAAGAGACTGCTTAGTTCCTGTTTGCTTTCTGCCATTAGAGTGATACCATCCACATATCTGAGGTTGTTGGTATTTCTCCCGGCATTTGATTCCAGCTTATAACTCATCCAGCCTGGCATTTCTCATGATGCACTCAGTGTATAATTTTAATAAACAAGGTGACAATAAACATCCTTGTCATACTAGTTTGTCAGTCCTGAACCAGTCAGTTCTCTACAGGATTCTTACTATTGTTTCTTGACCAGTATACAGGTTTCTTAGCAGACGGGTAAGGTGGTCTGGTATTCCCATCTCTTTAGAGTTTTCCACAGTTTGTTATGATCCACACAGTCAAAGGCTTTAGCGTTGTCAGTGAAACAGGTAGATTTTTTCTGGAATTCCCTTGCTTTCTCTGTGATCCAGCAAACATTGGCAATTTAATCTCTGATTTCTTTGCTTTTTCTAAACCCAGCTAGAACATCTGGAAGTTCTCTGTTCACATAATGCTGAAGCCTAGCATGCAGGAGTTTGAGCATAACCTTACTAGCTTGGGAGATGACTGCAGTTGTCTGGTGGTTTGAACATTCTTTAGTACTGCTCTTCTTGGAAATTGGGATGAGAATTGACCTTTTGCAGTCCTGTGGCCACTGCTCGACCATGAAACTTTTGTACTTTGTTTTATGTCCCTGGATGCATCCCAGTGTCTCCTAGTTGCTAGTCTATGGGAACTTAAACAGAATTTGTATTCTGTTGTATGAAAATTGTATAAATCTTAATTATATTAAGTTGATTCATAGTACTTTTCAGGTCTACTACATATACCCTTCTACTTTTCTATCCATCCTATTAACTTTTGAAAGTTTAATATTGAAACTCCAACTAAAAATCTTAATTTACTTAAAATTAATTGTAATATATAGTGGAAATATATGTGACTTTGTTCTGTATTTTCTAAGTCTCCTGTGTTATCATACTTATTTAAAAAATGAAATATATATAAAAAGATGTTTGTTTTCAGTTTTATATATTGTGATTCTTTGTAAAGATTTTATTTGCATGATTATCTACTGTAGAAACAGTAACAGAAAATATTTGTATATCTCTAGGGTAGGTAGCATTGAGTTTTGCTGAGAAGTTAGCTATCTTACTATTGCTGGTATTAGCAGAGTAGATTATTTCATTGTTTGGAGGTGGGGAAAGCCACATAGAAAGGACTCTTTAATCCTTTATTTAATAGTCACTATTTATGCAAAGCAGTCATACTTTAAATCTTTCATTCCGTTTTCATGAAAAAGGAAGTAAATGGCTCAGAAGCAAATGACATCAGAAAATTTTTCAAGAAAGTGAATTCTTGGAAGTTGGCACCTAGTTAAATCAGTGTTTACAAAATTAATTTATAGTTGCATTTATGCATCATATTTAACAGGTTTTCATGATTGCTACTGTTGAGATATTTATTGAGCATCTAATACTGTAAGATCTACTGTATATGTATTTGTTGGGGATAGAAAAATAGGCAATATGTGATCTTTTCCCACGCAGGAATTAGAGTCCCATTGGTGAGGAGATAGAGCACAGCCATAAAAGGATCAACAGCATTGCAGAAGAGTGTAGCTACCACCACTCCACAGAGCTGCTGCAGGGGTTCCACAGACATGGGATGTACATTTCTTTTTAAAAATTTCAGTAACCCGTTATATAAATGTGTTCTATGCACTAAATAGGGCTTCCCTGGTGGCTAGTGGTACAAAATCCGCCTGCAGTGCAGGAGACACACAGGAGATATGGGTTCAATCCCTGGGTCAGGAATATTCCCCTGGAGGAGGAAATGGCAACCCACTCCAGTGTTCTTGCCTGGGAAATCCCATGGACAGAGGAGCCTGGCAGGCTACAGTCCATGGAGCTTCTTAGAGTCTGACATGACTGATTGACTAAGCAGCAGGATCAGTGTGTACCAAATANTTCCCCTGGAGGAGGAAATGGCAACCCACTCCAGTGTTCTTGCCTGGGAAATCCCATGGACAGAGGAGCCTGGCAGGCTACAGTCCATGGAGCTTCTTAGAGTCTGACATGACTGATTGACTAAGCAGCAGGATCAGTGTGTACCAAATAGTCATGTGCACAGAAGGAAGATGATAAAGCTTACTAATTTATTTTGCTTATTAGTTCACTTTTGTTTTTATTATTTCAAAATAGAGTAGCAAATCCTTCATTTGTATTTCTCCAACATAGTGAAAAGATTCACATGGCCCTAGCAACATTTTTTAGTCATCATTTTCCCTCTTCTACCTCTGCCCTCACATAATAGTTTTGCTCCCAAGCTACACTCATCAAAACCTCTGTGGCCTCAAAAACTGATCTGTCAAAAATAAGATCTGCCCTAGAATGCCTGGGAAAGGAAGATACATTGAGCAGACCAAGCCACAGAATGGACTTCCCTGGGCCCTGGGAGGAGAAATCCAGGGAATTTCAACAGAGGAACTTACCTACCTTCATGCTTGTTAGGCTGCACGGTGCCTGGGCTCTCTGACTCCAAGTCTTCATATGACAATAATCCTGGATGAGTTTTTCTGCAGGTTTAACAATTATTATAGGAGAGGGTGTGGAGAAAAGGGAACCCTCTTACACTGTTGGTGGGAATGCAAACTAGTACAGCCACTATGGAGAACAGGGTGGAGATTCCTTAAAAAACTGGAAATAGAACTGCCTTATGACCCAGCAATCCCACTGCTGGGCATACACACTGAGGAAACCAGAATTGAAAGAGACACGTGTACCCCAGTGTTCATCGCAGCACTGTTTATAATAGCCAGGACATGGAAACAACCTAGATGTCCATCAGGAGATGAATGGATAAGAAAGCAGTGGTACATATACACAATGGAGTATTACTCAGCCATTAAAAAGAATACATTTGAATCAGTTCTAATGAGGTGGATGAAACTGGAGCCAATTATACAGAGTGAAGTAAGCCAGAAAGAAAAACAGCAATACAGTATACTAATGCATATATATGGAATTTAGAAAGATGGTAACAATAACCCTGTATGAGAGACAGCAAAAGAGACACAGATGTGTAGAACAGTCTTTTGGACTCTGTGGGAGAGGGCAAGGGTGGGATGATTTGGGAGAATGGCACTGAAACATGTATAATATCATATAAGAAACAAATCGCCAGTCCAGGATACAGGGTGCTTGGGGCTGGTGCACTAGAACGACCCAGCGGGATGGCATGGGGAGGGAGGAGGGAGGGGGGTTCACATGTACACCTGTGAAGGATTGGGAACACGTGTACACCCATGAAGGATTCATGTTGATGTATGGCAAAACCAGTACAATATTGTAAAGTAAAATGATAATAATAAAGAATTATTACATGAATAGTCTTTTAAGAATAGAAAGAGATGTGGTTTCTCACACAAGTAGTCATTCAACCCAAAGGACTCTGTCATGAAATATTTTGCAATAGTGAACCTGAATCATCTTGTTTTGCAGTAGGACATGTGATAGTATTCTTTCTTCATCTTTGATATTTGGCACTGAAATTTATTTGATATGATTGGTAAGTGGACAGCTGCTGAAGGGTCGGAATGTACACCTAGTCTAGAAATGTCATGTTTGATGTTTTGGAAGCAAAGAAAATGGCTGTCCTCTACAAAAAATTGTGAGCTGTGAGGCTTTCAGATTAAAAGTGTTTCGATGATGCAATGCAAGAAGTGGAAGCAAAGAGAAGCCAGAGTCTATTAGGGATGTATTTGAGATCAAGAGTCAATATTTACAAGGTAGATATGTTCTTAGGATTAAGCCTAACAAGCTGATGAGGAATTAGTTACATTAGTCTATATCAGGTCTGTATACCTTCAAATAGAATAAAAATTTGGGTTTACTACATTAAAAATTTTTTATATTAATTGTTCCTTTTGTTTTTCACTTCTGTAAATTATTCATAAAATGATTTTAAAGAGGAGGGTGGCAGTCCATGATGATGGCTATTTTTCGTGGTGCACTGACGGTTTAAACATGAACTAAAGTTCCTTTCATCATGTAGTAAATCCTGTGTCTGATTTTTGAAATCACAGCACATCCTTTTTTCCTTCTTGGTGCTTTTGACAATATTTACTTTAGTTAGTTAGTTATCCTTTGTGTGGCTTCTCTCCCATACATTAAGCAAACACTTTGAGGGTGAGAACTGTGTCTGTCTTGTTCACAATGAATCTCCAGCACCGTGTCTAGTGTCTGACATGTGCGGATGTGCAATATATTTGTCAAACAGTGGGGCTTACTCCTTGAAAGAAAAGTTATGACCATTATTTTGCCAACAAAGGTCCGTCTAGTCAAGGCTATGGTTTTTCCAGTGGTCATGTATGCATGTGAGAGTTGGACTGTGAAGAAAGCTGAGTGCCCAAGAATTGATGATTTTGAACTGTGGTGTTGGAGAAGACTCTTGAGAGTCCCTTGGACTGCAAGGAGATCCAACCAGTCCATTCTGAAGGAGATCAGCCCTGGGATTTCTCTGGAAGGAATGATGCTAAAGCTGAAACTCCAATACTTTGGCCACCTCATGTGAAGAGTTGACTCATTGGAAAAGACTCTGATGCTGGGAAGGATTGGGGGCAGTAGGAGAAGGGGACGACAGAGGATGAGATGGTTGGATGGCATCACCAACTCGATGGATGCGAGTCTGAGTGAACTCTGGGAGTTGGTGATGAACAGGGAGGCTTAGTGTGCTGTGATTCATGGGGTCACAAAGAGTTGGACACGACTGAGCAACTGAACTAGGGCTTGTTTATAAAATCATCTTTAGTTATATTTTTGGACTTTGTTAGCAGTGTATCCACAGACTCGCAACAAGTTTAGATTTTTGGTTGTCTTTTAAGTCACTTAAACTTATTATATTGCTTCAATTTACAATATATATAGTTTAGTGTTTTGCAACAGATTGTGTCTTTCTCAGCTATGAATAATGCTGCCTCCTTTAGAAAAGAATGAATAATTGCTTTATATCTTATTTATTGCCTATCCAGCTTGACAGAGCTAATTTGTGATGAGGTTAATCAAGCTTAAAATATTTATTTCGTAATATTCAGCACATAGAATTTTTGTTGCCGGGTGGTTGGGGTGGAGGGCAGGCACGTAGTTAGAAATGGTATATAACAACCATTAACCAGTCTTCTATCCAGATGAAAAGTCAAACAGCTCCTAAAAGTACTTTGTTCTGAAGAATAGGAGATATCCATAAATATTTGTTGAGATATTCCCTCCTCTTTTTTTTAATGGTACACGAAATCAATTTTTAGGTTACAGGAAAGCAAAAGAGACCTGTCAAACTTTACGCAGTCTCTTGACCTATTTATGATGGATACATAGGGACACATGGCGATCCCAAAATTTTGGAATGCCATATTTTACAAGTTACATCAAATCATGACACATGTGAATAATAAGAGTATAGTTGTGATATGTCTGGATAGCACTTATTTTTCTACTGGGTGACCTTTTTGTCCTCCTGATCACAGAACCTTCAGGGTTGTAGGTGTTCTGTCAAAAATCATGAATGATAAATTGCTGAACATAAAAAAAAGTATACCTTATACATACCCTTCCCCTTATATCCTAAGTATCTCCCACCTCTAAAATCCCCTGCTCTCCTTTAGATTTTTCTCACTAAGTAGAAAATGGATCACAGTTAAACCTAAAACCCCTAGAGATAGGAGAGCTTTCTTTTGAATAGAGCATGGTGAAGATGGGTCAGTTTATGATAGGCTGAAAAGATCGTCAGAACCTGTGTTCCTCCTGCCTTCATTGATGGATCTTTAAAACTCATTCAGCCATTAGAGAGCAGCAGAAAGCTTGTTCAGTAGTTAAGCTACATGTATACACGTGTTTGTCCTTCTTTTCATCCATAGTTGTACCAGATCAAATAATCCTACAAAAGAGGAGCAAAAATATAATTTTTGAGTGAAAATCAACCATCTAATTAAAATAAGAATAAAAGAATAAATTAATAAACGTTTAGGAAAATCTAGGATTAAAAGAGAAAGAGATGTAACTACTGAAAAACAAAAATAATATTTTTTGAGGCAGAAGAGAGCAACTATAGAAAATTTGTTGGTGCTTAAAAACTAACAAAAAATTAACAACAGACAGACAGTACCAAGTACACAAATTACTGGTTCCTTATGCGAACACTGGTCTCACATTTCCACTTGCCCCAGGGATACCTTTTCTTAAATTTTATAAAATCCACAAGCCCAGCGTGACCAGCACCATCATTTCTAGTTTGTCGTGATGGTCTTCTGGCTTGTCTCAGATTCCAGTCTCTCACTTGACCAGGCCAGCTAGTCTTTCTTTCTGTGTTGTTTTCACCTTGTGGGAGAATATACATTTGTTATTTTTATTCTTACCTTAGAATGTGACACTTAGAAGAAATCTAGATTCATAACTTGTTTTAATTTAACTCAACCTCATGGTTTTATGGAGAAAATCATTCTCTACTGACTGATATGCTTTTCTTTTCAGATTTATGGGCCATATAAAAAGGGGAAATGATTCTAGAAAGAATCTGGAGAGAGAATTTGTTACCTATGACAAAAATTTGGCAGCAGTTTTATTGTAAGGTTCATGAAGTTGGGAATTAGCTTTCTTTCTTTCTTACATAAAAGTGGGAGTGATTGAGGAGCTGTGTCTCATAAGCAACATGTACCAACTTGGACACAGATACTGATGGGGAAGGGGAGTGATTGATAATGTTGTAAAAATATTAAGTACCTAACCACAATA
Source organism: Neotragus pygmaeus (assembly GCA_006410875.1). NCBI lineage: Eukaryota > Metazoa > Chordata > Mammalia > Artiodactyla > Bovidae > Neotragus > Neotragus pygmaeus. Next base: position 1,540,105 of record SJYV01019664.1, read on the forward strand.
CAGCAGTTACATTCCTAAAAACTTCCTGATCAGAGAATCCATGATTGAAACAGTTTCATCTTAAGGAAAATATTGTATTGAGGTTAATAATGAATCCAGAAAAACCTAGAAAAATCTCAGTTTTGCTTAAAAACAGCACTAAATAAAGAGAATATACATGATTATATATCTGAAGTTAGTGATAATGGCCTCTAAATAACTAATGTCAATTTACTGATTGATGGAAACATCAGGATTTCTACTCTAGAATGTTAATTTTTTTAATTTTTCAATTTATTGAAATTCAGTTTAAAATTTTTATGAGTTTATTTTGTATTCAATTTTAGGTTTAAGGGAGTAACAGTACAAACTGTAACAAAGAAAGTTGTCAAACTTCCATTTATTATGGCAGGAAGAGATTCAGATGCCCATAATACCTTATATAGCTTGGAGTGACTCTCAGTTTTAGGTGACTCACTGTTCACCAGGCACTAGTCTAACCAAATCTTTTCACAACCTGCCACACCTTTGAATTTCTTTCTCTTTGCATACGCTAGAATAATTAAAAGAGAATTAATTCCTGCTGCTCTTGCCTTTCACTACTTGCTTGCTTCTGTGTAGTGAGTGGTTGATCCTGTGAGTAAGCATAGAGACAGTATTCCTTTCCTTTAAAAACATCTTTGTGGGTGAAGAGTGGGAGGGAGGTTCAAGAGGGAGGAAACATATGTATATTTATGGCTGATTGTAAAGTAGTTGTCTTCCAATTAAATTTTTTTTAATAAATGCAAAAACCCTTTCCTTGTTAAACCTGATTTTATCATTCATTTATTTTTCAACAAATACTAGGTATCTAGTATTTTACAATACAATGCTAGGTACTAGTTATCCAGTGGTGTATAAAACTGATACTGTCTCTTTCTCTGTGGAGTTTATACTCTAGATGAGGAAAGAGATGGGAAAATTAAAATTGCAACTCCTTCCTTAAAACCCCTGTGTTCCTTACTTTTTTTTTTCTTCCATAGCATTTATCCACATCTAAGACTTTATTTTTTTGTTTAATTTCATCTACAGAATACTGGTTACATGAGAACAAGCAAGAGTTTCTGTACGTTTTGCTAAGGGACTATGTTAGTTGAGAAGTGAGAAAGGCATGTTTAATTAGTTACCATCTTCCCTTGATTCTGCTTCATTCTGTCTTTAAATAACCCCACGGCCTCTTCCTTTTAGTTCAAGCCCTTTTTATTTTTGCCTGATCTATTAAAGTAGCTTTCCCTGCCTCTGTAGTACCTTTCTCTTCCATATTGCTGCCAGTAATTTTCGTAAAATTCAAATCTGAATTTCTTCAGTGATCTCCCATCTTTAAAGAGTAAATCAGACTCCTTAGCTTTGCATTATCAGGTTTCTTCATATCTTTTTTTCATTTCTCTGCTGTTCCCTGCTCTCCATCTTAAACTCTTTGCTGCAGTAATGTTAATATATTACACTCCTTCAAGCTTCTTTGCAAAGTGTGGTGGCTGGACCAGAGGCTTCTGCTTAACTGGGAAGCTATTAAAAATGCAGATTTTAGGCTCCACCTGAGACCTACTGAATCAGAACCCTGGGAGCAGAGCTAAGCAAGCTAAACAAGACTTTCTAGTAATCCTGATATACCTTAAATTTGAGAACCGGTGCTTTAGTACTTTTTCTTTTAAAGTTTATTTCCTGAACAAGCTCAGCCAATAATATTTTCATCTATGTAACTCTTGATATGTATCATTAACCCTGCCTGGTATCTGGGTCAGCCCTACTTTTTAAACTGTATTTTGGACATCTTTCCTGGATATCCTACCTGTACTTCAGACTGTTGGTTCTAAACAAAATTCAATATCCATCTATTAAGATGTTTTATATACTGCATTTCCTGTTTCCTCCTTCAAAAGATTCCTTCCTCCTTGCAGCTTTGAAAGCTAGATTGTGCAGTATTTTCTCTTTGGTTTCTATTTTGTCTTGTTTTAGAACAGGAAAAAAAATTTTTTAATAGCTGTGCTGACCAAAATAGGGTCAGGATTTTCCAGGCAATAGATTAGTGTTGTTTGTAGACCATCTGTTATGATTTAATTTTATCTTATTTTTCCCTGTTTTGTTCCTCCCATCTTTCTTCCCCTCTTTAGTAGTCTTTCTCATTTTAAGAGACTATTAGCGTTGAATCTTGACTTCAGCCACCCACACTGTACCATAAAGTTGGAGGGATCCTTTACCCTGGGCTAATACAGTGACAACTGGTACCAAAGGCTGTAGTCAGCAACATTTCATCTCTCTCAGTACAGTTTTGCAGTAGCTTCTCAATACATTTATTTATTTATTTTTAATAAATAAGCTAGGCAAGTCTCAAAGGACTGGGAAGATCACCAAGGTCAAAAAAGCACAGTGAACTTGTGGCTAGATAGGTAAGGAACCTTAAAGACTTTAACAATAAGGAGAAGATGTACTGAGTGAATAAACGAAAGATTTTTAAAGAAAAGAATAGCCACTGTCACAGATGGTGAGATGTTTCCTTCTCTGAGAGAGGAGGGATACATTTAGATTTTCTTTCAGTGTAAACTTTCAAGTTTAATTTAAAAATTTCGTGTTTGTTTATATGTTTGCTTCCCCATGAGCACAGTTTTATATACATTTTTAATAATTTTCATGTTGATTTATGTGACAGTTACATTTTAATAGTTTGACTATATATCTTGGGCAATAACTTTGAACCATTATTATAGTTCTATTTTTGTTGACTAGGAAAGACAATAATGTATGTGTGTGTATATACATATATATATGTCTGTTAAATTGCACATCTGAATTACCTTACATAGGAAAATTTTTTATATGTGAAAATCACAATAATTATCTGTTCTCATAATTTGAGGTATTCTCATAGAAAATCATGTTCTTAAATTATTAAGAAAAAAAACCTTTGTTTTTAACATGTACACAGGAAACCTCGACCTGTCTCCCAGTTGGTTGCCCAGCAGGTTACTCAGCAGTTTGTACCCCCTACACAGTCAAAGAAAGAGAAAAAAGATAAAGTAGAAAAAGAAAAAAGTGAAAAGGAAACAACTAGCAAAAAGAACAGTCATAAGAAAACCAGGTAAATTTGAAGAGTATTTTAATGGTACTTTTGAAATAATAAAATTAACCATCTAATATTGTCTTTTAACACTGATACATAAAGTAGAATATGAAATATATAATATAGAAATAAAAAATTTCATCTGTTTTACTATGTCATGGAAGTATTTTTTCAAGTTGAAAATACATTAGAAATTAAATATGGAGGCCACAAATGCAGGCTTAAGTGTGAGGATACTTTCTGTTTTTTGTTTTTGTTTCAATAGATTAAAAGACATTTGTGTTTGAACTATTTCTTTTTCACTCATAAAGCCAGGAGTGATAGTCACAATACTAAACAGATATTTGCATGAATTCTAACCAATCAGAATGGTCGTGGGTCCTGGCAGAGCAGACGGTCATGATGCCCTTATCATAAGTGTGCATCAGTGGAGTGGCAGCCCTCCATCTGACTTGGCCTTAGCTGCCGTCAGCTTCCTCTGTGATGCAGCTGTGACTGCTGTTCTAAAATCTTTACTGTAGTAAAATTGATAAGCTGTCTGCAAAATTAAGATAAAGCTATAAAAGCACAAGTAGGAGACCATTACTCCCAGTGTTTTATGTCATGCTGAGGAAGATTCATGATGATTGGCTTGATTAATGTTAATGATTTCAAGCATTTAATTATATTTTTGCATATAGTTACACATGAATATAGAGCTTTATAGATAGATGTACTTATTTTGTCATTTTTACTTAATTTAATATGCATTGCATGCTCAGAGACTTTGTAGAGAGAAAAGCTAGTTAAAAATTGTATCATCTTTTGTGTTTAGGCCAAGATTGAAAAATGTGGATCGGAGTAGCGCTCAACACTTGGAAGTTACCGTTGGAGATCTGACAGTCATTATTACAGACTTTAAGGAGAAAACGAAGTCACCGCCTGCATCTAGTGCTGCCTCTGCAGATCAACACAGTCAGAGTGGCTCCAGCTCTGATAACACAGAGAGGGGAATGTCCAGGTCATCTTCACCCAGAGGAGAAGCCTCATCACTGAATGGAGAATCTCATTAAAGTCTATTTTCTCCAGTTTCCGTCACTTCTGTCATACCATGCAAATACACAGATTATGCCAAGAAGTACCACATTTTCATGACAAACATATTCATGCACAATCCATGATTTGCGTTTTAATTAAAATAGAAATTTGTTAGAATTCGTTAGATTTTAATTGCAGTCTGTGCCTACCAAACATTTCCAGACTTAATGTTTTGGTCTCCACAGTTAAAGCTGCCATGAAAATGTGGTTGAGTTATTCATTATGCAGTGTTATTGGTAAGTCTATTTTCACTTTTAGTTTAGTGAATTCTAACACATAATTCTTGAATTCTCTACTATTGGCATGTAACGAATTTAAATTTTTATAACATAGTGCAAGCTGCCTAAATATGTATTATTTGAGAATTGTGAAACAAATAGTTATATGTATTCAAGTCAAAGATCAACTTAATCAACTATTGCTGCAACAGAATTTTCTTAATGGTTATCCTCTTAAATACACCTGCTGGTACTTGGTGTGGTTAAATAGGAAGATTGTTATTAAATAAAGAATTTGTATGAACCATTGCCAATGTTTTTGACACATTTTACTAAATTATTGTTTCTGAATTATGTTTTAGGTTTTATCTGTTTTGGGGGGGTGTTGTGTATCTTTCAAAACATTCATTTATTGTAATGTTTACTAGCAGACTAGTAAACAATAAAACATTGATTATGTAGCTTTATAATTCAGGTTTAGTGCTATTGTCATTGAACACTGGTATTTTCTGTATTGTATAGAACATTAAAATTCAAGTAATTGTAAGCATTTGACGAAAACAGAATAGAAAAACTGTAATTTTAAGAGCTGCAATTTTGGAAAAGCTTTAACTTAATAATAGTTTTATCACTGTTTCCTTGCCCCAGACTTATCCAGGGTCATAGGAGTATGAATCTAATTAATACACAAATGGGAACTGTTGCACAGAACTAGGAAATAACTACTATTTAATCAGCTTAATTGGCCTCTTTATTAAATATAACAATTCTTATAAAAATTATAGTACCCTATTTTCAGAGACACTTGCCAGTTTATACATTTATCAATATCCTAAAATTAAAAATATTTACAGCCCCACTTACTATTATGTAAATTTACCAATAAAATATTTTTATGACTACAGATTTTGCATTTTTGTTTGCAACTAATAAAAGTGTTTTATGTTGTCTTTAAAAATCCAACTTAGAAACCACACAGTACTTCTTAAATTCTAGGGTCTCCTGCTTTCTCTTAGCCATTTGTTTAATACATATTTACCTGTAGGAGACTTTTGAACTATAAAAGAACTTTAAATCATAATGTGGATACAAAATATCACATAAAAACATCATGATAGCATTTTAAGAAAGGAAACTGTAGACTCTGACAGTTGTGATATTTGGTGGTTTCATGTGGTAATGTAACTTTTTGTTTAATTGCAGTACTTTTTACAGGCACTATGGTACTGTCTTTTTGTAAGATGCAAGTTGTGAAATACAGTTAATTGCATACAGTAAAAGTCTGTGATTAAAACATTTATATACCTCATTCTTTAGTGTTGTTAAGTGGAAGAATTTTGTTTTTAAGATACTTCCAGTGGAACCCCAAATAACTGGTATGTTCTTTTAAAACATGAAATTTTAAAATTTTATTCTTTTTCACATGTTTCAAATGTTTTATATATATGCATATATATTCATTTTTTAGACATAGTGAAAACTGCAAGTATTAACTGTAATAGGGAAAATATTATAATATTTAAGTTAGAACTACTCTTTGGAGGTACTGGGTCTTCTCATGATGATCAAATACTTTCTAGATGTATTTTAAATGGACTGCAAGAGAGAATAATCGGACAGAAGATGGGATTTTACCTGAATGGAGCATAGTCATCTTTGTAAATAGTAAGGAGACACTGCAGCATGGAAATGAAGAGTGCTGCCTGGTGTCTGGCATTTTAATTACCTAAGTTAGCCTGAGTGAGTCACTCCAGGTCATTTCCCCTCTGGTATACAGGGATAATGATAATCATGTCTAGCTCGTAGTGTTGTTGGATTAAATGTCAATCCATAAACAGTTCTTAATATATTACCTGATACATACCCAATGCTCAGTAAAGGTGAGCCTTTACTGTTTTTATAGGTAAAATCCCATTTACAGAAACATAAAGCTTTTTGGGTTTTTTTGGTAACAAAAATTATTTCCATGCTTTCTTGGATGACTGAAAGGAATTGTGTTCTACAGGTTAAACTGAATTTTTACACCAGATGTTTGCTCTGATCCCAGATGAGCTATCTTTTTATAATTAAAGAACTTGATGATATGCATTATGAGACGAGAAATGAGTTGAGTTGGCTACTTTGACATTTTGTTTTCCTTTCGTTAATTATAGTTAATGTTTATCTGCCTTTGTTTCACCCTACCTCAAATACACTTCCAAACCAGGAGACAGACCCCAATTCTATAAATACTTATCTCTAATGTTCAAGTATGCAAAAGATTCAGAGCCTGGGCTTAAGGTATATATTTAGCTCTGTTTCATCAACTTACCTTGTGGTTTTAATAGTGGATTCTTTTAGCCAAATTCTACACAAAAAGAGCATTTGGATGTTTTTCAGAGTTTATTAGCTTATTTTGATATAAGTAAGAGTGAAGATATAATTTGAGGCATATAAGAATACATATTCTTAAAACCTTTTATATTACACAGAAATAGTTGACTTAATAACTTAAAGGTTTTATTTTTATTANAAAAACCATAGCCTTGACTAGACAGACCTTTGTTGGCAAAGTAATGTCTCTGCTTTTCAATACGCTATCCAAGTTGGTAATAACTTTCCTTCCAAGGAGTAAGTGTCTTTTAATTTCATGGCTTAATAGATATTAGCTACTGTTTGTATATTCATTGGAGCTATTTAAGTCAAATTTGAGGCTATAATCACCAATGATACTGAAAACAGAATTGACAGATTTAAATATATTGTTACAGAACTGGAGATTGTGGCTCTAGCATTGAATACACTTCATGATCTAGAAAGCTTTGCAGGATTTGGAATTTTCTTGTCTGGTCTCTGAGTTGTACACACCTTGGAACTCCTCTTCACTTTGTTGAAGTATTTTCAACCCTGAAAAGAAAAGGAGGCCTCTGGTGTCTTCAAGCCTTTTATACAGCTACTCATTCTGCATAGAGTAGAGTCTCCTTTTAACTTGTTGCCCCTTTCCCTAGAAAAGTCTTTGCAGTCCATTAGGATTCAAAGAAAAAATCATCTATCAGTCTAAAGACCAACTGCTCTGAGAAGACTCCCTATGCACCCCTTGCAAGAGATCGTGGCTGAGAGCCACATCTCAGTACTCCTGCAGCCCCTGTCCCTCTTGCTGTGATCACCCTTCTCTGATCTGTGTTTGTCCCTGGGTCTGGCTGCCTCTCCCAGCAAACAACACACACACCAGGGCCAGGAGCTCAATGTTTTCACTTTTATATTTATCACAGCTGGCACTACATCTGGAACATCTGATCCCTTAATAAATAGAGGTTGAATGAATAAATGCATGAGAAATAGCTTTCAAGTGGATTAAAGTATCTACTTGATTGCTTAGAATAATACTTCCCAAGTATTTTGAAATCAGGACCCACAACACCATAGAAAAGAGAATGGGCAGTTTGTTTTTAACTGAGATGAGTGTCCCAGCCAGGAGGGTAGGGTGGAGTCGGGAGAACAGAAGGCGCACCCTTTCCCCACAGGGAAGCCTTGGAGAATCAGCCTCCAAGCACAGAATATGACAGTTGAAATCTCAGCCTGATTCTTTTCCAGCCATCTTCACTCTGTCTTCCTCAGGCAACTCTCATGAATTAAAGGTGAGATTTCACTTTAAAAACTGTGAAGGTAGCATGTTTGATTCGTTGGTTGGATCAATCAGAAGGTGCAGGGTCTATCTCTCCCTGCCATGCAGGGAGTCCCATCTGATGCCTTTCTCAAGTAACAGTTTCCTTCCTTAGTATAAAAAGGAGCTGATAATACCTGCCTGGCTACACCTTGGGACTACTGTTAAGATAATATGATATGCTACAGACAAACTCAATCTGAGATAAACAAAATTCTATATAAATAATGAATTGCAAATATACACTCCTAGTATGTGAAATACTGTTATCTAGTCAAAATAAGTAGACTTTGTAATTTATCTTATAAGCCAAGATAAATGACAATGAAATGAGGTCCTGCTTAGAAATATAACAGAACAACATGCAATCAGCAGGACTTTTTCAAGAATACCATCGCCCAAATTATTATGGATACTTTAGAAGATTCTAGAATTTGAAATGTTTCTTTTAGTGGCATATTTTTGGTGGTGCAGTGCTGGAATCCTCATTTTGTATTCGGGGAGTTTGTTCTCTTTTGAAGGGAAAAAAAACAAGATTTTTGCCTTGCATCCCCAACATTTCCCTCTCCATGTCCACAGCTGAGGCATCAGCCTGGCACCTTGACGCTGTCAGTCTGCTAGCCCTGGGCCAGACCAGGGCCACAGGGAAGCAGGGATTGCTCAGTATCTCTGTAGACAAGCAAGGTAGCAGCTGTTTACTATTAGCATTAGTTAACATTAGCTTAACTGACTATTTCATGTATTCTTCTTATATACATATATATTTTTCTACTTTAAACTCTTTATTTTGTATTGAGATATAGCCAATTAAGAGTGTTGTGACAGTTTCAGATGTGAAGCGAAGGGACTCAGCCAGACATGTGCCTGTATCCACTCTCCCCCAAGTTTTAAGCATGCTATCTACAGGACCACAATTTTAAATTACTGACCCATGAAATTATTCTACAAAATAGGTACAGTTATTCAACCTACAGTTGGGAAAACTTTGTGCTTACAAAGCCAAGGAAAAACAAAAGCCTGGGAAATTCCTTCTCTAAGTATTCCTCAGAAAATACGTATTTTATCTTAGAAAATAAGAGCTAAAATTAAACANATATTTTTTTTTCCCCTATAGTTTTATCTGCATTAATCAGTTTACAATGGTTACATGATCCAGCAATTTCTCTTGTAGGGATACGTACTCACACTCAAGAGAATTGCAAATATATGTTCACTTTAAAATTGTACATGAATCTTCATAAAAGCATTATTTATAATAGCCAAAACTATCAATGACCCAAATATTCACTAATTCAAGAATGGATAAAGAAAATGTGGTATATAAATTCATTTATAAAAGGGAATATTATTTGGCCACTAAAAGGAATGAAATGTGCTGATAAGTGCTACAGTGGGTGAACCTTGAAAGTAAGCTAAGTGAAAAAAAGACAAAAGGCCACATGCTAATGATTCCATTTATCTATGGAGACAGAAAATAAATGTGTGATTCCTTAGGGCTAAGGGATTGAGTAATGCAAGTTAAGGCAGAAAATGGTGTTAATACATAATTTCAGATAATCATTTTTACAGAAAAATTTACTTAGTCATTTTCTTGAGACTTCATTTTCTACTGTTGGAAGATTTGACAGGAGACGGAATAACTAGCTTCCTTCCTTAAATAAAGGTGTTGATTATAAATAAATTGTGGGCTTGAAAGAAAGGTTTGATAATGTCTGTATCTGAAAGACAGGGATACCTATTTGGACAGTTCTGTTTTGAGGCTTAAGTGGATGTGAAAGCTCTTGAGTCTGGAAAAAAAGCTCAGTTGTTGCCGCTTCCACCGAGCCTAAGGAAATGCAGAAGTTAAAAACTAGGTGACCACACCTGGAAGGGGACAAACATAAATTTCCTTATCAAGTTGTACATTTTACTGGTCTGTACATGTTTCCTTTTTCTTATTTATTAACCATTTAAATTAAGATAAGTTAATGTTTTATGCTCTGCTTGAGAATGCTGTCCCTTTCAAGAAAACCGCATTACAATGTCAGTTTTTTCCCATTGATTTAAAATTCTGATCTAGTTCTTTGTGCAGAAGTATACAGAATTACTTAGGCAGGGTTTTAAAAACTACTAGTGCCTGGCCCTGGAGAAGGCAATTGGCACCTCACTCCAGTTCTCTTGCCTGGGAAATCCCATGGATAGAGGAGCCTGGGAGGCTGTAGTCCATGGAGTCGCTAAGAGTAGGACATGACTGACCGACTTCACTTTCACTTTTCACTTTCATGCATTGGAGAAGGAAGTGGCAACCCACTCCAGTGTTCTTGCCTGGAGAATCCCAGGGACAGAGGAGCCTGGTGGGCTGCCGTCTGTGGGGTCGCACAGAGTCGGACACGACTGAAGTGACTTAGCAGCAACAGCAGTAGTGCCTGGCCCTGTTTTCAGAGTTTCTGATTTGACAGGTCTGGTGTAGGGGTCTCTGGTGATTTCACTGTGTGTCCTGGATCTGAGACAATCCCCCCCCCCCTCCGACCGCCCCGTCTTAACCTGTTGGCATTTGTGAGAGGCGGACTCAGAGATCTTGCAAATATGACATTTCATAGACCTTTCACTGTAAGAACAGTCACTTAATTGAATTCATCATGATGGGACATGGTTTAGTGACTCTGGCTTCATACTTGCTTACTTTAGTAAACTCAGGCTTCTACTATCCTGAATTACCAGCTAGACTATTGTTTTGAGAAGAAATAATGAGAATACATACATTTTGTATTGTAAGTAGCTGCTGTTTTGTGTGTGGTTTCCTTTTTTTTTTTTTTAAGCTCTAACCTGCAGTCTAAGAAGAAATTTGATCCTCCTGTTTAGCTTGTGAAATACAGTGAAGCTGAGATGAGTATAGAAAAGTGAAACTGAACTGTGAATATCAGCATGATTTCTTATTTCCCACTTAAAACATCATATATGTAGCTTGGATTCAAGATTAATTTAAAAGCATTTAAAGATCTTTTTCCATTCTACCAGCATTTGTGGCTTAAATTTTGCTTCAGGATAAGCAGATGTTTTGTTTGGCTGAAATGGATTTTTTTCCTAGGGGGAATGTGTGCAGTTCATAAAGGAAAATTTTAGAAGTATTCCAGTATTTTCTGTGTCATCTGAGAAGGAGATCTTATTATATATTAGAGAATTCATGACTAAAAAACTTTTCCAGTCGGTAGTATTTTCTGCCTAAAAGTTTCACTGCTAAGTCACTTCAGTCGTGTCTGACTCTGTGCGACCCCATAGATGACAGCCCACGAGGCTCCCCTGTCCCTGGGATTCTCCAGGCAAGAACACTGGAGTGGGTTGCCATTTCCTTCTCCAGTTCTCTTTAAAATAGTGGTACCCTAAGGGAGAAATCACTTTCCAGAAATCCTCATTACCATAGCAGGTTGGATTTTCAGTTTTGTTGCTGTAAAATAGAACAGTAAGTTTTTATGTTATTGAGTAAATTCCTTGTTAGTTTTAAGCCTGAATACTCACATAGGTTTCTGTCTCACTCTGTTAGGTGTAAAGAGTTCTCTCTGTGTTACTGGAATCCCTATTGGATGCTGCCCTCTGATGTTTGTGGAATGAACTGCTTTTGGGAAGCGGCCTTTAGGTAGGCACTTAATATTTAATTGGTAGATCAGGGTAGGTAAGATCAGATAGTAGATAATATATTTTTAACTGTAACAGGTCAGAAAAAAGTTTCTTTTCTTGTAATCTAACATTATTATAAAAGTAATTCATTTTCTGATTAAATTTTCTTTTTTCCCCCCACTTTGAAGTAGTTAGGACCAATTTTTAAATCCATACTTTGCGTGAAATGCTCTAAAATTTTTTAGATGTTATTAAGATAACCCATTGTTCATAGAACAATTTGTGGTCTAATTTTAGGTAATAGGTGATAAAATGATAAACAAATATTGAATATAGACTTCCACTGACATTTACAGGCATACGGCATTTATCTAATTTAAAGCTGGTATACTAAAAAAACATTTGTAGGTAGATGGAGACAACTGGGGAAGGGTTAAGTTGGTCATCAGCAGAGGGATTGAATATTTGGGAATGGGAGGAAAAAGACAAATGTATAATGAAGAAGCAAATGATGTGGCAATGTTTACTGACCTTTTTAAAAAGTTTTTGAAGAGTGTGGCTTTGTTCACTTATCAGGATAAGGCACAGGGTTGGCTGACTCTCTGGTACCTCCTGCTTCTCACCCTCAATGAGGGAAACAAGTGTTGGTAGAAATGGAATATCAGACTCTGAGATAGCAGCAGGGGAGAGTGAGGTAATAGCCTGAAATGCCTTCCCCAAGAGTAACATTTTTTTGTGATCCATTTGAATTTTAGTTCTACTCGTTCCATTTGCCAGGCACGGTACTAGGTGGTAAGAATCAGACTGAGTCTGGTTAACATGGCCCTGTCCTTCTGGAGCTTACATTCTGATGGAAGGTTCAGATCTGAGATTATGGTAGAGAGTGACAAGTTATAGCCAAAATGATGGGGGAAGCAGGTGGTCATCAGATGGGATTATCTTAAGGCATTAAGGAAGGCTTTTTGGAGGGGTTGACTACATGATGAACAGGAAATTAGCCAGGCTTAAGGACAGGAGGTGACATATTCCAGGTGGGAAGAACTGTATTCTTAATCAGTACTAGTAGTGTGTATTTTTAAATTCTTATAGTCCAGATATATTATGCAGCCCACAAACAACTGGGAAGAAATTGTTGAAATCAGATATTTTAATCTGGTTGCTATGGAAAAGATTGGATGAATGAAATTCTAATATGGGTCAGTTAAGTCAGATTATGTAAATTTTTAAGAACTAACTTTTTAAGATAATCTTACCATTCAGCTTGTTCATAATTTTGGAGAGTAGGAGCTCCATATTTTTCCTTCATTAAAGAGTTTGCTAATGAATAGAGTATTGGCAAGCTCCACTTGTTATCTGTGGTTAGATAACAGATCTGACATAAATCTATTCACCCTGGAAGCTGGGTAAGCTTGAAACCCCTGTATTCTCCAATTTATACAACCCAGACCCTTTTGTAAGTTATGGCATGAGTAATAATCTTCCTACTCCTTTACTGCAGGAGCAGCCTAGAGAAGTTGACCTAATCTGAATCCATATTCCTTTTGTTTGAACCTCTCCAACTCATTATTTCCCCAACACTCCCCATGTATTCCCTGGCAGGAATTCCATGTGGATGGATACATAATATTGCAAATCTTGTGCTTTTTACTGTCCTAAATTGTAGATTTTAAAAGTTATACATCCAAAGTGTAATTCTGAAGCCATTTTAGATGCAGGTGTGCATATTACTGTATTTGTACATATATGTATATGTACATTTTACCATAACATACTGTTACCTGTATCGTATCATTATGTAAAATCTCTTACACTTAGTGTGTGGTCAGGCCAGCCAAGATGGCTTGTTCTTTTGCTCTCTGTACATTCCCTCTCCACCACTGCCCACTACGTTCATCCTACTCACGTGACTCACCTTCCTGCGTTCTTGCCCCTAAACGGACCAGTGAGTGTTCTAACATTTAAATCAGAACATCTCCTCTATGATAGCTTATCAAAAGGATGGTAAGAGGCCTACCCTTCTGCCGCTTTCCCTGGTAACCAGTGAGCCAACCTGAGGTCAGTTCTCGATAACTGGTGATCCTTCCTTCCCCGGAAGCAGACACTGCTGTCTGTCCTCTGCACACGGAGGGGTGTTGCTGCAAGGCCTTGCCTCCTATGTGTAAACTCCCCTTGTCCATTAAGCCACTGATGTCCCAGTCGCCTGACTCCAGCCACCTCCTCCTGTCTTGGAACTGAGCGANGCAGACACTGCTGCCTGTCCTCTGCACACGGAGGGGTGTTGCTGCAAGGCCTTGCCTCCTATGTGTAAACTCCCCTTGTCCATTAAGCCACTGATGTCCCAGTCGCCTGACTCCAGCCACCTCCTCCTGTCTTGGAACTGAGCGAGTACAGGCTTGCAGGCCAGCGTGCTGCAGTCCAGCACGCGTAGTTTCTTGCTTTAAACTTGGGAATCCTGTATTTATTTGGCCTGTTCAAACTGGCAGACAAGCCAAAGTGCTGTACAGCTGCTGTGTCATTCTCATGCTCCATTTCAGTATTTAATTAACACCGCATTTCGGCCTGACTCGAGAGCTTCTCCACCCACCTAGGAAAACATCTTGGAAATCCCCTCTGCCAACATTAGGACTCCTGTCTTGTCTGGCAGCAGTGGGCCCTCAGCTGGCACCATTTTCTCCTTAGACTTGTCTCAGAGTTCCCAGTTTGAATTCTTTATATATTTTGATCTTTTCTGGTGGGTTAATTCCTCCCAATTGATTTATTATACAATGATCATAAAGTAACATCAGTTCAGTGGCTCAGTCCTGTCTGACTTTTTGAGACTCCAGGGACTGCTAAAAGTAACTTATCTCCAGGACACCCAGCACCAGTGTTTTGTCCATCTCGTGCATGTACTTTTGGTAATTTGTATCTGCATCTGAGTGTTTGCTGGCTGACTGTGCCCCAGTGCTCACACCTCTCTCCCTCCTCTGTCCTTGAAACAAGTACGAAGTCCATATAGCACGTGCTTCCAGCTCTTTCCCTTCAAGCATCCTTCCTTTATTTTTTCTCTTCACCAGCAAGCATTTATAAGAGTATCTTCTGGCTTTACTTCCTTAAAAAACAAAACAAAAAGCCACCTTCACACCCCAACTGTGAGCAGCACCCGCTTCTGCCCCGACGTCACCTCTGATGTTGGAATTGTTCTGAGGCCTCGTCCGCCTCCCTGTTACCTCTCCCTCCGTCTTCCTTTCAGTGCTGTCTCCACCTCTGGCTCTTGAGACCAGTGTCCCAGGGTTTGTCTCTCTCTGCCTCTGGACTCCTTAGGACTCTGCTCTTTCCCTGCTGCCTGGATGGTCACGGGATCACCTGTTCCTTTGTCTCTTCAGTCCAGAGCTCTTTGCTGGCTCCCGAGCCATGTTTGCAGCTGCACTGGGGTGTGATTTTTGCCTGCAGACTCGTTGTGGCTCATCATGCCTCCCCTTGTCTGGGTTTTGTATCTTCATGCGCCGTGGACTTTGCCTGTGTCAGTCCACAGAGACTATTCCTGCTCGTCTCCTTTCTTGCCCGTGCTCTTGCCGGCCCGCTCCTTTCTCTGCCTGAACTCCCATGCCATCACTGCTCATCCAGCCACTGTGATCTGACTTCCTGCCCACCTCTTCTTCCTTCTCTGTATCCTCTCGCTTAACCCTACCTGCTCCATCTCCTGTGGTTATGAATTGTTACCCATTTCAAGAAGTGCTGGCTTTGTAGACGGACACCAAGGATTGCTCATTATTTAAGCCCCATTATTTAGCCAGGTGCTTGGCAACCAGTAAACGACTAGTAATAATTTCCCCCAGCATTTCCAGACTTAAGGTTAGATGTCTGTGTAGTAAGCCCTCTTAGCAACCTCAATTGTTTTCTAGTTAAGCAGTTACCATGCTTTCTGTTTAAATCTTTAAAAAATCTGTTCTTCACAACAGACTGTAAATTGTATGAGGTTCAGATTGTGGCTTTCTGGCTTATCCCATGTCTAGCATGTGAAAGGAGTTCAAATATTACAAAGAACGGATAATCCCTTGTGTTCTAAAAATTATACAGATTTAAGCCTGCACCAGCCTTGTGTGTCACCATAACTTGAGCATTCATTATTGGGAATTACAATTTTGCCCCCTATTAGAGTAAAATGATATTTTATTATTGATTTGTATTCATTGATTATTTCTTGAATATATTTCTGTATTTGTTTATCTTTTAAAAGTTTTGTCTGCATTCTCTGTATTGATATTTACCTATTTGGTTTTTAATGCTTACTTTATGAACTCTAAGAAGAATATACTCTACTTTTGACACTGATTACAAATGTTTACCTAATCAGTTTAATTTTAAAATTTTAGTTATCTTTTCATTATATAATCTCTTAATTTTAAATGTTATTAAATGACTTGAGCTTTTAAAATATTTAATATTTCTCTTTATGATGGGAATTGATTTTCAGTTCATAGTGTCTGTGTATTTACTACCTGAACTGTTATCTTGAGTGGTTCCATACTAGTTTTAAGAGGTACATTTTTACAGACTATTTAAAATTGTATTTTAACAGTTAATACTTCATATTGAATTTTTAGATTTTTTAATGCTTTACATAAAACCTTGCAGAGTTTTTTTGCAAAGAATTGTATTTTGTCCCAAAAGTGGTTTATGCGTGCTGCATGTTAAGTTGCTTCAGTTGTGTTAGACTCTTTGTGACCCCATGGACTATAGCCTGCCAGGCTCTACTGTCCATGGGATTCTCTAGGCAAGAATACTGGAGTGGGTTGCCATGCCCTTTTCCAAAAGTGATTTATATTACAACCTTTAAAGTAGTTTTACCTAGTATGATGATTCACTACAACTCTTTTTCTCTATAGTGAGAAGAAAAACTTTTTTTTAAAAGGTTACACATGAAGGAAATTATCATTAGTGTTTCTGAGTATAGTTTTCCAGTTTTGTTCAACTGCAAATTTTAAAATTATTTCATGGTAGTAATTTTTTAGTTTGAAGAGAATGTTACCAGAAATGTAATTTACTTACCTTAAATTTGTGTACTTCGTTATAATGCTAATTCCTAGTCTAAATCTTATTGTACATTGTTTTCTTTTATAAAGAAAACACTAATTTAATTATAGGCTAGAAGAACACACTGGAAGCTTTCAGTGTGGACTAATTTTTTAAAAAGAGAGAGAAAGTTATTATTCTTTTATAACAGGAATGTTACTTAAAATAAGTCTGTTCTTAAGGCTTGTAAGTCTATTTACAGTATTTATATTAGAATTTTCATCTAAAACATTGTTAACTTTTTTTCCTAGATTCCTCCTCTCAACTTTCTACTTTGATAAGTTTTCACATCTACAGAGGTTGTAAGAATAGCGGAGTGGGCATGCTTACCTGTCACTGGATATTTACCTGTTACTAACATTTTGCCACTTTGGTTTTGGCTGAACCATTTGAACAACAGCCATTATGAGACATGGGCTTCTCAGGTGGCTCAGCAGTAAAGAATCCAGCAATGTGGAAGATGCGGGTTTGATCCCTGGGTCAGGAAGATCCCCTAGAGAAGGAACTGGCAACCCATTCCAGTATTCTTGCCTGGGAAATCTCATGGACAGAGGAGCCTGGCAGGCTAGAGTCCATGGAGTCGCAAAAATCAGACACAACTGAGAGATTCAATCACCACCACCACGACAAATACTCAGCATGTATTGCCTAAGAACACGGGTATTCTCCAATTTCACCATAACAGAATTGGCACTTCGGTTTATTTAACACTGACAATGTGTGCATATTGGTTGCACAGTCGTGTCCAACTGTTTGCGACCCCATGGGCTGTAGCCTGCCAGGCTCCTCTGTCCATGAAGTTCTCCAGGCAAGAATACTGGAGTGGGTGGCCATTTCCTGCTTCAAACACTGACAATATTATATTTATATACTACATATACATTTATAACACATTTATATATTCATATCTTCTTATTTACCTATTAATGAATTTTATATCTTTGCTTCCCCATTCAGAACCCAGTCAAGGAAAATACATTACATTCAGTTATTTAAATCTATTTAGTCCCCCTTTTCTTTAGGACAATTTGCAGACTTTTTTTTGAGGGGGTGCAGGGCAGGGACATGATATTTTTGTTGTGCAGAATGTTCCTTTGTTTGAACTTGCCTGTCCGCTTGGGACCAGATTCGGGATCTTTGGCAGGAATGCTGCACAGGAGATCTGGTGCCCTTTGGGTGTGCTGTTAGGAGGCACCTGATGGCAGATGGTTAACATAATTGGTTGTTTGATCAGGTGGTTATGGTAGTGGTATCATATTTCTATACTGTAACAGTATCATTATCCCCTTTGTAATGTGTGGGGATAAAACCTTGATTCTGTGTGGTTTTAGCATCTAATTATTCCTGTTCAAATCATCTACAAGAGTGAATGCAAAATAGTGCTTTTTGTGGTTTTGTCATTCCTTCTACATTTTTTGGTTGGTATTCTTTAAAGGAGAGTTCCCCCCGCCCCTCGCCACCTTCCCCCCCCC